>JAYMSZ010002676.1:0-11626 GCA_036897665.1 Pelargonium citronellum
GCGGTGGTTCAAAGAAAAGCTGTAGATGAAGAAATAGAGAAGACGGCTAGAATTGCCAGAGATAAAATGGGGAGAAATCCTGGAAATTGAATTATGGGAAGAATCAGAATTCCTCTGGAAATTGAAAATTTGTGGAAAAGAAAATGGTGACTTGGCCGTGTGTTGTTGTTGAAGAAACAGAGACTTTTTCAGAGGAAGAAGAATGGTCAACGATGACTTTTGGCTCTGGTCAACGGTTAATAGACACCCATCTCTCTCTGTCCTTCATATTTTTTTCTCTATAAACTCCATAACTCTGGAGAGTTTCTGTGAAATCTAGAAGTGGGTTCTTTTGATTTCACCTAGAAAAGATTAAAGTTTGGATTTTTCTTCGAAATTTGAGGTCCGAGGTTTCTGGGTTTTTTTCAGAGTTTTGAGGAGAGAAGAGAGCTAGCATGGCGGTAAGCTTTAATCCTTCTCTTCCTATCACTTTTCAATGTGATTTTTGCTGTTTCAAAAAAGTTGGGTTCAGTTTGGTTATGATGAAAATTTGAAAAAAAAGGTTTTTTTTTTTTTTTTAATGATCTTTTGTCTTCATGGGTCCTTGTAAATGAAAAAGAAAAAGAAAAAAACTAAATCTGAATTCTATTTTTGTACTATGTTGTTTTGTCCTTTCCTATTTATAGGAATGGTTAATGTATGAAGTTGTGATGATTTGGCTGAGGGTTCTTGTAGATACTGTGTGGTTTAGTGCTAATCAATGCTGTGATCTGCATAATCTGTTGGATGATGGATTTTAGACAAAACAATTTGTGATATTGCTGAAATGGGTTGGTGTTTTCTGGGTGGATTTAACATTTAAGCCTTAAAATTGCTGGGAATTAAGGATCAGCACAGTAATGGATTGAAAATGTAGTTTTTTTTTAAAAAAAACCTTAGTTTCAGCTTTGTATTCTTTGAATGATGATAAATAGATGGAAGAATTGGATCGTTTCATGTTTGGGTTGGTGGAATTGTGGAAATCTTCCAAATTGATGTGTGTGTTCTTTGTTTTATTGCTCAATCAATGAGCAATTTTCAGTTTCGTGCGTTATCTTTGTTGTCCATGGATTAGGATCTGTAGTTTAGTTAGTGCAAGGATCTTGGAATTTGAAGTTCATTTCAAATGTTATGTTTAGTGAACTTTGTATTGTATGTTTATCTGAATGTTCTTTTGTAGATTTTGGGACGTATTTTTGTAACTTATAAATGGGAATTAGAGCATATGGCGATGTTTAGGACGGTTTAGAACGAGTTAAGATTCGGATTAATCCTTTAGATGATCTAGAAAAGAATGGGAAATTGATGAAAAAGAAGTCGAAAGTAGCTTTCTGAGCCAAGATGTGATTGAACTCGTCCTATGTCTTGCCAAAAGCCTAAACAACATAAGTGGTTTTGTAATTACATTAAGCATTTTGATCCTGAAGTGATGTCGTATTTTGTTTATCCACCCAATTCTGTATTAAAATGCCCAAGGTTTTCATTTTCCAAGTTTTCCTCAGTAAGTTATTGTTGCAATTTCAGTGGGTTTTTTATTTTTATTTTATAATTTAGGGGCCGTTCTGTTTGTTTAATAATATGTGACTCGATGTGAGTTAGTGTAACACGAATAAAGTGGATGAATATCAAATTTACAATATATGCACTTGATGCATAGATGGTGAGTGTCTGAGATTTATATCAAAGTTTTTGTTTTCTCGCGGAGAAACATGGTTGCATTTGTCTTAATTCGGTAAAAGTAGCATTTGATTAGTGTTCTCGTGCAATCTCAGATAGCTCCAAAAGCAGTGTATTGCAAGTAGAGTTTGTGTAGATATGTAGTTTACGTGCTTCTGGTGTTAAGATCTTTCCGAGAAAATCATAACAGGCCATTTGAGGTTGTTTATTTGATTCAGTTCAAGCCCAAATTGTATTTGGTCTATTTTGCATTTAAATCTTTCGCTATTGTATGATCGATTTATAGTTCTGGGTTGTTCTTCGATGTTCTTGGCTGAAGCCATGTTTGTTGGGAGGTTTTGATCTCGATGCTCTTCTCTCAGCATCTTCCGAGTTTGTCATAATTAGGATCAATGTCTTGTGTGAACGCTACGTGTTTTGCGATGAGAATTTGAAATGTTCATAGTAAATTTAACGAGCTCTTTTCTGTTTTGCAGCAGCGTTCGCGTGTACCAAAGTTTGGCAATTGGGACAGCGAAGATAATGTCCCGTACACTGCTTACTTTGAAAAAGCACGCAAAGGTCGAACAACTGGTTCAAAGATAATGAATCCAAATGACCCCCAAGAGAACCTGGCTATGTATTCTGATGATTCGGCTAATCCCCGAGCTCCTCCTCCGAGAGCAAAACCGGAACCTGTGGGGGTGGTAGCTAGGGGAGCAGGCAGGAACAGGGAAGATGGCGCTGCTAGGCAATTTGTTGACCCTCCTGCACGAAATGAGAATGTGGGTCGAAGAGTTTCTAGTGATCAACGTAATGGAGGCCATGGAGTGAGTTCGGGTGAAGCACTGAGAGGACCCACAGGGCGAAGTGTTGGATCTGAGCACAGCATAGACCGGTCACCACTCCATCCTCACGCTCGGGTTTCGGGAAGAGGTAGTGGAATGTCCCCATCCTCGGAGGTAAAGAGCTCGTATGAGAGTAGCCATGGTACTCCGGGAAGATCACGAATGAGACCACCTACTCGAGGCAATGAATCGGTAAGTTCTTTTATGATAAGCAACTCGTAAATGAAGAATGTTGTTACTTTAAAAATAATCATGTTCAAACTCGTTCATTTATATCTCTTTAGTAAGCTAATCGTTCATCGGTAGAATCAAGAATGTTGTTTTCTTTTTACATAACTTATTTTCCAAATCATGTTGTGTTTTTGTGCATTTTGATGAAACCTTTTCTCCGGATACTCGAAAATGAAGGTACTTTAAGGTTGTTTTGCCCAATCAATTTAGTCGTAGCGTTTAGATTAAGCTTCTAGGAATGAGAATGTGAATCAAGAATGAGATTATGATTCCAAAACCATTCTCATAACACGATGAATTGACTGGTACCCTACAATAACTCTATGGATTTTATTGTTTTATCTCGTTTTTAACTTGGGTTCTGATTCGCGTAGCTTGATAAAGGCGCCGCTGTCCCAAAATTTGGAGGGTGGGATGAGAACAACCCGGCATCAGCAGATGGCTACACACATATCTTCAACAAAGTCCGGGAGGAGAGGCAGGGTGGTGCCGGGAGGGTACCGGACACTAGAAGCGATTCGTCTTACAATCATGCCCCAAAACCAGCTCCTAATGGAAGTCCCAAGGTTTGTCCTCGACTTCTTCAAAAAAACACGTCAGTTAACTGTTTGGATAAAAATGCTTATAACCATTAACCACTTGACACGGGAAAAAAGATGATAACGACAACAAAGACATTTACATTGTTAAACCAAACTCTTAACTCGAGAATAATTATACTCAGTTAGCCGATTATAGTCAAGATTGACTAGAGTTGTTAATTCGTGGTAGTAATCGTGTTGAACACGAACACAAGGCATTTATGAACACACAAAAACATAAACCAGAAACATTTGACACAACAACTAAATGGGTCATGTTGACATGAACACGACCCAACACGTTTGGCACATTACTCGTGTATGTGTGTTTTGGAGGTCCAACACGAACACGGCATGATCACAACTTCGGTTTCATTGTCTGATTTCTTATTTGTTACTCATTTCGGTTTCTTGCTTCGTCATTTCCAGGCTTGTTGCTTCCCGTGGGGTGGGAAATGAGTTATTCGAATCTTTGGCGCGTTTTGAAGAATGTTCAAGTTATGTACGTTCGTCAAGGGATCTCTACGTGCCCGAGTAACTTCTTCGAGTTCAGATTATGCTTATTCTTGTTCGGATCCACTTTTTGTGTGCTTGTGATGCTGGAAAATTTGGGAAAATTGTTTGTTTCTTGTTTTTACAGATTTTGCTTGTTTAGTGTTTGCAATACTTAATATTTGAGTTCCAAATTGGCTGGAAAATATTACATATGTATTCTTTAATTTCATTGTAAAGTTGTGTTTGTAAACTTTTGTAAGTTCTTTTTGTAGTACATGTAATTTTTTGGAAAATGTCAAACTATCCGTTTTGTTTCAAGTCGGTAGCGAATTTGGTTTATGTTAAATGTATATATTTTTTTTCTTGTGGGAACAGTGTGATGATGTGGTGTCAACGTTTGAATGGTGTGACGTCTCTGTGGCAATATGTGGATCGGTAATTTCGGTTTCTTTTGGAAAACGTTCGATTCCGTTCTCCCATCTATTTATATTGTTTCAAATTTATATTCAATTTAATTTTTATTTCAATTTGGTCTCCGAACAATATATATTGTAGCAATTTGCTTCCCTATTCATACTATTTTATTTCAGACTTGTCTGACGGTGCCGTCAAATCAAGCTCGCTATTTTCTCGTTTATACAATTTTACTCCAAATTGATATCATCAATAAATTTAGCTAATTTAATCGTCATGTAATCACCACGCCAACAAAAATTTCAGCAGAAAATATCACCACGTCAGACTAATTTGACGACATTGTTACATAATATCAGAGTTTGGGACTATATTAGAACAATATATTGACATTCTGGAGACCAAATTAGAATAAAAATTAAATTGGCTACCAGTTTAGAACTAAATGAATAGTTTAGGGACCAAAATGCTATATTAAAATTTTGAGAACTTGGTGAGGAGAGGACTTTGTGATCCGCGGCGTAGACAATCCCAGCCCAAAAATATTCCACATATTGGCGCCAAAATTTGGCGGCTCCTTGAAAATTTAAAATTCATAAGAACTTCAAAAACCAAACTGAACGGTTAAAATTTGAAAACTCTCTCTCTCTCAGATCCGATTCCAAATCTCAGGTACTTCAGCTGAATTCTGAAAACTCCCACAATTTTTTTTCTTCATGCTGTGACTGAGAATTCAAAGATTTGTTTTGGGTTTCTCAATTAGCTTACAAATTATTCGATTTTCATGATAAATTTCATCGTTTCTGCTGAAATTTCTGTGCTTTTTTGAGTGATTATGGATTCCGAGCTCGGAGTAGTTTCTGGGTAAATTTTGGGTTCTCGTTTTCGCTGGAAATCTGTTGCCCAAATGAGAAATTAGGTGAAAATGGTCTTGGGTCGTTCTGGGTTTATCAGTTAGCTTACAAATTTTTCCATTTCTATGATAAATTTCCAAATTTATGCTGAAATTTGGATGCTTTTTGAGTGATTGTGTAACCCAAACTCGAAATAGTTTCTGGGAAATTTGTGAGTTTTTAGGGGTTTTGAATTTGATTTTAGCTCCCAATTTTGTGTTGAGTTGGGTGTTATGGTGAGGGAACAGAGGGTTGAGTCCTTCTATTGTCGGCTCCGCGAATCGGTCACAGCTTCTTCTTACTCTCCTTTGCTCATATTCCCATCAACATCTGATGTTGATTCACTCTGTGCCTTGAAAATAATATTCCATGTTCTCGAGTCTGATTCGATTCGGTATGCTTGCTATCCTGTGTCTTCGTTTCAAGAGGTTCATAAGTACGCAGGACCGAGTTTGTGTACCTCAGATGATCCTGTCTCGATTTTGCTGATCAATTGGGGATGCCACCGGGACCTGAGAAAGGTGCTGAATTTAGGGCCTAAAGCTCGTGTTTTTGTTGTTGATAGTCACCGTCCAATTCATCTTCATAATTTGAGTGACCAGAATGATCGTGTGATTGTTCTTTATTCGCGGGATGATGAGGATCAGGCTGATCTGGCTTATGATTTTGATGTTTCGGCCTTGTCTAGTGCTTGTGATTTGAATAGCGATGATGAGATTGAGGAGGATTCGGGTAGTGAAGACGATGATGAGAGTGAGGAGGAGGAGGAAAATGAGGGTGGTTCGAGGAAGCGAAGAAAGGTTGAAGGAAATGAAGATGACCCGGTTCATGTTTTCAAGAAGCTGAAGAAGGAATATTATCAAATGGGTACTTTTCACGGGAAGCCATCCGGGTGTCTAATGTATGATTTGTCGCATTCTTTGAGGAAAAACACTAATGAGTTGCTTTGGATGGCTTGTGTTTCGTTGACAGATCAGTTTGTTCACGAGAGGTTAACGGATGAGAGGTATCAAGCTGGAGTTATGGAGCTGGAGCAGCATATCAACAGTTCGGGGAATTTGGATTCAGTTACTTCTGTGACACTCAAAGACGGAACAAAGATTCGAGCACCTGATGCCTCCAGAATCTCGTATGAAGATGAACCCAGATTGATGCTGCTACAAGAGTGGAACTTGTTTGATTCAATGCTGTGTTCTTCGTATATTGCTACAAAGCTGAAGACTTGGAGTGACAATGGTTTAAAGAAGCTTAAGCTTCTCCTTGCTCGAATGGGATTTGCTCTCATTGATTGCCAGCAGAAGTTTCAGTACATGAACATTGAAGTGAAGCGAAAAATGAAAGATGAGTTTGAACGATTTTTACCTGAATACGGCCTTACAGATTTCTACTTCAGAAGCTTCTTGATGCTTCATGGGTACAGCTCAAAGGTCTCAGCAGCAGATGTGGTGTACGGAGTCACTGCATTGCTCGAATCATTTGTCAAATCCGATGGTTCTTGTGCTTCCAAGCAATTTGGGGTAGCGTTTGACGCGCTTTCCTTGAGCAATCTCGATAAACTCAAATCCGGGATGCAACAAGCAATCAAAATTCAACGGGCGATTCTCAGGCAAGGAAGTACAGCAATAACTAAGAGTGGTTCCATACGAAGTGGAAGGAAATTCAGGTGGGTGAAGCTCGAAGATTCAGTCGACACAAAGCTGTTGGGCTATCCTCAGGCGTTGACGAAGTTTTGTTACTTCCTGATGGACGCGCTGAGGGAGAGAGGTGCAAGAATGAAGCCTTTGATATGCGCTTGCTTGAGTCAAGAACCTAATAAGGTACTGATTGTTGGAGTTTGTGGGAAGCCGCGACTCGGGGCTGTTCAAGGAAATGCATTTGGTATTGCATTTAGAAATGCAGCTGAAGAGATTGGAGGTGAGTTCTTTCACGAGCTGTTTGAATCTTCTTGGATTTTCTTGGACTCAGCTGCTGTTAATTCCTTTATGATTAGGTTGACTGAGAAACTATGATGCGGTTGTTCTTGAATTGTTTTGTGTTTCAAGTTTCAACATTTTGATTATTCTTTTCCCAATCATTTTGTTATGATTGAGGTGATTAATATTGAAATGTTTCAGTTTTTATGTTTCTCTTTTGTTTTCATGTTCCTTCATGATCATGAAGTTTGATAGTTGAAACTGTGATGTTGGCATTTAGCACAAATTCTTAAGCTTATTGAATAGAAAGTGTACTTATTTAAGTACCAAACCGTTACATTATTTATGTCTAGCGAGAGACTTTAGTACATTATGTAGTAGAATCATTCAGGATCTGTTCATGGCATTGCATCACCATCTCCAGCTCCAGCACCTCCATAGCCATGCTTTGTCTCAGGACCCTTGTGATCTTTAAGCCCATCAGGCTTGGAGAACCCGAAAAGTGGCCATCCACCCCATGGTCCCCATCCGAACAACCAGTGAGAAAGGAAGGGCCAGGCAAGGCCAAGGCCGAGGAAGTGCTGTGGATTGTAGACCTCGTCTTTTGTCTTAGGAACATCTCTCCCGCCTTCTGCTCCAGCTAGGAGAGCCGTCACAACAAGGAGGAGAATGAGGTAAGCCTTGGTAGCTCTCTCCATTGTTGTTGCTCTGAGAACCTTAACTTTGTGTCTTGTCTCTATGTTTTGTTTGTTTGTTTGTTTGTTTGATGCTTTGGATGGTTCATGGGCAGTGCAATTTATAGGACAAGGTTGTTACAAAGAGCATCTTTTGTTGATTGTGCATGTCCCATGATTTCTTGTTTTGGGTCTGTATTAGGTTGCTCTGATGGCCTTAAATGGAAGTTTCATCAAAATTGTATTTGTCATTTGGTCCCATGGATTTAATATGATTTGGAAATACTAACAGATTAGCATATTTGTGAAGATTGAATGTTAGATATATGCCCATATCATATCCATGAAATGAAAATTCACCTACAAATCTCATTTTAGAGCAACTTGAGGCCTACTAGCTCATAACTTAGAGCTAACAATTCGGGTTTTCGATCTTTAATACAAAATGTTTGGGTTTATCTGATTTAAAAGTTGTTCGGTCTATTTTGTGTGACTCGAGCATGCAAAAACATGAATCAGGTTTTGAGATGTACAACTTTCAAACTTGTATGATGACATAGATTAGTAGAACAGTCAATTTGTATTTGAACACGTGTTACTATACGCTGACATGTAACTCGCACATTTTGTAATTGTGTTGAAGACCCAACACGTAATTGTGCTATGTCATGCCTCCAAAACATGCACACAAATAATTGGTTGTTGTGACACGCACACATAAGGGTATTGTTAAACTTGTTAGATAACGTTGTTTCATACATATTAGTTTGATCGTACATAATTGTTGTATCGTGTTTTACTAACGCAACCATCAGATTGGGATGCGTTGTGTACAATTATTTTCGACTTTTTATGTATCATCAGTTACTTTTAATAGTTTCCTTATCTTAAAATACAAAAGAACTAGTTTTCCATAAAATTTAAGCTCATCAATATGCAAGCTCAGAAACAACAATCACAAAGCAGAATCTGAAATTGCAAGAACCTGATTGAACTCTCTTATTCATCTTGTAAATGTTCATGCACAGTCACAACAAATTTGTTACAGTATACTGAACCAAAACTATATGAACACACATCACTTCATTTCTTGATTTCTTGTGCTCATCAAAAGTTCCATCTTGGAGATGTCTGAACAGTTGTGATCTGTCGAGGCCTGCTCGGTACTCGCTCCGCGCTGTTGTTTCGCTTTTTCATGATCGAGGAGACCGTTGGGCTACAATACTCGTTGCTCCTCTGCGAAGTCATCGTGCTCTGTGACTGAATCTTTCTTCGCGCCATTGGGTTGCTCCGAACATTTCCCCATCTGTTATATCCTACACAACTTTGGCTCCTTGCCACTTGCTGAAACTTCCCTTCTCGAGGGCTCGTGTAGTTTCGGCTCTCAGCAGTTTCTGCTGAGTACATTGTCTCGCCTTCGCTGCTGTACCCATTGTGCATATCGGAAACCGCTATTGGCGATGAACTGGACTGGACTTCACTCTGCACGCCATTTACAGAACCTGTTGACGAAGCAACCTCAGCATCCACGCAACGAAGTTTCATACCTTGTTCTTCTTCTAATTGCCTCTTTGGAGGTTGAGCAGCTTCTTTCTTTCGGATAGGAACTGAAGTTACCATGGGAGACTCGTAGATTTCCGGAGTGCGTATTCCCTGCAAATGGGTAGCTTGAGTCTCTGGCAAATCTCGGGTTTTCGACACTCTAATCGAAGAACATGGAGTTTTATCATTTCCTTCTTCTGTTGACTTGAAAACCTGCCGCAAAGTGAAGGAAGCGGAAGAAAGATCGCTCTTATGGCCCGTGGACATGAGCCTAATGATTGGTAGCTTCGGTTTGTTCAATTCATCAAAACTTCCTTCCCAGTGCTGGTTTAGCCAATCACAGATGATGGGAATCGGGATACCGAATTGCATGGGAAAATCATAATCCTTTGAGGACCATGACGTTGAAGAGGATTTAGCATTTGGCGACGAGGCCAGTTTCATGGGATCACAGATCATGAATGCGAGATTGGCTTTCGCCTCCAAACCCCCCGCCCCGGGGCTCCATATTGTTCCATCAGTCGAGAGTTTTATGAGATTATCAGTGCCAATCACGACTTTTCCCTCGCTGACGGTCAGCTCCTTTTTCTCTGCATAGCCCAAGAGGTATACGCTGCAGCCGAGATCAAGATTTGGTTTAGAACAAGTCTTCAAGTAATGAGCATTTGAGTCTCCATCAGAAGTATCTAAGCCTACTATAGTGAGATCTAGAACAGAACTGGAGATGAAAAACCTGAAAGAAAAGGAAATAAGAAATATGAGAAAGTGCAAAATATGCATACGGGACAATATAATTAGTATTGAACATATCTATTTCGTTATCGGAAAATTGTGTCAACCAAACATTGTTAGCCAATCTATTTAATACAATCTTCATTCAAAAATGAGTGTCCACTTTCCGTTTCACTTAGTTATGCATGAATTACCAACAATGTTCCCAAAATAAGCGAGTTGAGGACATGCGATTGTGAGGGAAATCGTACAATTCTGACTAGCTTATCCTTAATTTTTGTAAAAATGAAAAAGTGGGCAGTCATTTTAGGACGGAGAGAGTATTTTAAACGAAATGGAAACTTAAAACACAACACAAATCCAAATCACAATGAAAAGATGCAAGACCTATTATTTTAGTATTCACTAGCTAATTGTAATTCATGCACAACTAACTTTCTAAAAAGGAAAATGGACTCTCATTTTGGGTCAAAAATGCAAGAGAAACGGGACACTCATTTTGGGAGTGAGAGAGTAATTGCTAAATTCATCTCAAGCCTTAAGTGACTTTGCTCCTCACACGGCGTAGACAAAAACATGCATAGTTACGTCTAAGGGTCAGTGAACAAACTATCAATGAGCAGCCTCAATTGTGAAGTAACTGGTCAAGTCTTGTCGGTCAATCACGCAAGTACGCAACACTAGTACTTAGCAAGAACACAACTAATCGAGTAAAATCAAACTAGCAGCGAATGAAGTTCTTTTGGGCAGAACCAAAGAAAAAAAACACAACAGGGTAGAGTCCAAATTTCACTTAACACACTCTTCTACGAAGTTCCTACAATGATCACAACTCACAAGGATAGCAACTAATCGATTTCCGAGCTTCTCTTAGATCCAAAATAAAATAACACTAGTTCTACTAGTAAGAACACGACTAATCAAGTCAAATCAAACTAGCAGCGAATAAGGCTCATTTTTGGCAGAACCAAGGAACAGTAAAACACAACAGGTTATAGTCCAAATTTCACTTAAATTAACTGTTTTACGAAGTGCCTAAACTGATCACAACTTGCAAGGATAGAAACTAATCGATTTTCAGATTCTATTCACCTCTCATTTCACTCGTGTATGCAATTAAGCTTCTCGTAGATCCAACAACAAACTCGACTGCAAAGAAATTGCACCAACAAAATCCTCAAAACCCGGCTAAATCAGCAACCTTCCAAAGATCACCAATTTGATGTCCAAATCCACAAACCTAAACCTTCCTCTACCAATTCAGTTCACATCTACTCACAAAACAAAATAGCACAAAACCAGCATTTGAGTTCTCCTAAAAGATGAAGAAAACACCTAAATTGAGCTCAATCCAACACAATGATTAAAAAAAATGATCTTCACACAGTTCCAAAACCAAAACAACACTCAAAAACCTCATATATATACTATTCCAATCTTGACCAACATTTCCCATTAACCAATAACCAAACAGACCCCAAAATGTAAATTACATTATTTGCTCATTATTAAACAAATTGTTTAAATTTAAGTTCTTTACAAACCTGTGAGGCACGAGAGTGGCAACGACGCCGTTTTGTAGCTGGATCTCGGAACCCTCCGCCGCAGCCACCGACGGAAGAGTCGAGT
>JAYMSZ010002677.1:0-11622 GCA_036897665.1 Pelargonium citronellum
TCAAAAACCCCTTCAAAACAACCGCTTTCCCCAACCCCACTTTAATCTTTTGAAAAAGATGGAAAAAAAAAAGATTTTTTTGACTCTCTCTCTCCCTCCCCCTCCTCCACCCCTTACCGCCAACCTCTTTTCAGCCTCCACAACCGCTGCTAGCCTCCCGCCATCTGGTTCTCAGCCTCCTCTCCCAAAAAGTACCGCCCTTGATAGATACATACCAATCTCACCCAGCAGCTCACTACACCCCGAAGACGCTCATGCAGCACATGTTCAAGCTATGCGCCGCGCCGGAGCAACCCTTTTTGTCTGCAACTTACCGGAGAATATCAACAACATGGGTATAAGGAGGTTGTTCACACCCCATGGCTCCGTTTTGGATGCTTTCGTACCCCATAAACCAAACCCGAAAGGTAAGAGGTACGGTTTTGTCCGCATGAGGAACAACGAGATTGCAGCCAACACCATGTCCGCCCTCAATGGATTTCATTTCCAAGGGCAACGCCTGTTAGTGTGCTTCGCCAAACATCCTTTGCACCAAAACCCCAAACAGGGGACAGCCACAGTCACTGATATTGTTCACAAAGAGCCAGCCACCACCTCCAACCATTGGAGCAAAACGTCAAGCAATGAGAAACTCAAAGGGACAGTTGCCAATCGCATGGCCTTAATGCTGCGCTGGAGCATCATAGCCATTTCCAAAGCCGACTTGGAGTTGGACACGGTATCTTAAATCTTTCAGGCTGAGGGTGCCACGGACCTAATTCCGCACTACCTTAGCAACCGTGCTTTTCTCATCTCCTTCCCTGACGAAGAAACCTTCAAAAGCATGAAGCAATCAGAGTGGACTTGGCTTAGGCAATGGTTCTTTCATTTCGAACCAAACCCCACCACTTTCCTAACAGGTGGCCGGTTTTGCTGGGTTGCTGTAAGAGGTCTACCTCCACTTCTATGGAGCCAAGAGACCTTCGGGAGTATCTGTTCCTCAAGCCAAACCTTAGTACAGATGCATCCGTCAACGGAGAACGGACTTCGACTCGACAAAGCTTTCCTCCTAATTTACAACTCCTCGTTTGAGCCTGCTGAACATGTTGTGACTGTTTCTTCGTCTGGTTCCGTTCACCGGGTCATCATTCAGGAGTGCGATTGCAAAAGTGTACCTGTAGCAAATGACAGGTGCTTCAGCCACTCATCATCACCGGTCCTCAGTCAGCCACCCAACGTCGGGAAGTTTGCATCGGAATATGAAGCATCAGAAAGTTCAGTGGGTTTCCTCACCTCACGCCTCCAACCCATTAATGGTGCATTACTGACAACAAATGAACAGACTCCAATTAATGCAGCTTTGGCTGCTACTAGTCCCAACAAAATGGCCCACATTCCAATCCTTTCTACCACTTCACAACCCCACTTGACATCACCAGCAGTCCAGCACATGCACCCATTTTTTCCTCAAATCAAGACATTTCTCTCCCCTCCCAAAAAAGGAAAAAACATAATAGAAAAGTCAAAAGCCATCAATCTCACTACTCAGGCCCATACTCCTCCTCTTTTCTCTCTCTCCTCAAAAACAGAAATGCAAAAATTTTCAAATCTCATGTTCTCCCCATGCAACATACTCATCTCTCCAGAGCACGCAAAAAAACCTCAAACACACAAGCCCCTGTTGATAGCACTCGCCAAGACAGCATCAACCACACACTCAGCATTTGTAAGACTCTTGGACTTGTTTGTCGTGGAAATGAGGAGCGCATCCTCTTGGAGCTCCAAGAAATGAATTCCTGAGGGCTCCTCTGCCCATCTCCATCCCACCACCACCTCACTACTCTTCATCATCTGCCCGATCACTCGCTCAAGTTTTGCTCACCCTTTGGCTGGGACTGGTCCGGCCTATCTTGTCCAAATATTGGGTTCTTATCGATAGCCAATACTTTTGGAATTTTTGGTTCATTTGGATCTTTTTTCTTCGTTTTGTGGAATCTCATCCATGCTCTCATGATCTCACTGTAATTCATGGTTTTTTTGTTTTTTGTCTCATTTTCTTTCGTGTATGTACTTTTTTTTTCCAACTTGGAAATTTAATAAAAGTATTTTTGCTGATAAAAAAAAAAAAAAGATTTTTACTCCTTCAAAATCTAAGTCCAAAATCCAAATGAGCTTGACTTGTGGTTGACTGAGTCAGATTCCATTAATTTCAATATGAAGACAAAAAATAAGGAAGCTTCAGAGAAGCTGTGACTGTGAGGGACTGTACTATGTAGGTGTAATGGATATGTGGGGGAGTGAGTGGTGTAGTGGTAGTGGCTGCTCAGTTGATAGTGCACATGACAAAATTATATGACCACTCACTATAATTTGGAATATTTTGACTTCAATTTTCTTTACTTTACAAGTCATATTTTATTCAAAAGAATTGACAACAGAAGGAAAAAGTTTTCCACATAGCTTTATATAGTTTTGATTTTCTAGTCTCCAATCATTTTACTATAAAAAGTAGTAGAGCAACCATATTGCCATTGTAAACATTCATCTCCAACTCCATTGTTGAGTGAGTTTTGGCTCATCATTCTCTGCCAGGTATGTCTTGGAATTTTCTCTTATTTTGTACCTATATATGTCTGTGTTTGAGACTTGATAAATACAGTACATATTTATAAATATTTCAATACCTTTCTTTGTGATATGTTGGTAAATAAACTGCTTTTTTCTGTCTTATGCATAAGTTAACAATGTCTTTAAAACAATTTGTTTAAAACTTATTGAATTTGTTAGGGCAACCAAGCTAGAAAAGAAAAAAGAATACCTTTAATTAGCTCGTCGTTAATTTTCACTCAAATAATAGAAAGTTAGCAATTATTTTGAAATCAAGATAGTATTTAGTTTTGCGTTTGATTGGCGTAGAACTAAACATAACTGAGAACACACAAATTCAATTATATATAATACTTCGGTTCAATTGACTTGTGCTTTACTAGTTTAACTCCAATTATATATTTTCATAATTGGAGTAAATTTGATCCAACAAACTTTCAGGTAATGAATCTACAAGAATTCTATCTATGCCTAAAAAATGAAACTCGCCCGTTCCACACGACCAAAATGAACCCGAACCCATTTTGAATCAAGTACAAATTAGCTTAGTTAACTCTAATAAGTCCGACCCAAATCCAATCTGAAAACCGAAATTAACACTCGTCCTCACAAAGTTTGTTATATTTGTTTGCAAGCAAAGAGAGAAATGATCCGCAAGTGCGTGCCTCTCCAAACAGCCGCGCTAAAAGGTGACTGGGAATCCTTACAAAGCTTCCATGACGATGAGCTCAAAAGCAAGATCACAGATCAAGGAGAAACTGCGCTTCACATCGCAGCTTCCGCAAAAGACTTGCCGTTTATCCAGAAATTGATGAGTCGCATAAAAGTACCAAAAGATTACTTAGAAACCGAAACCAAGAGCGGAAACACAGCCTTATGCTATGCTGCTATGAGCGGAGATGTAAAGATTGCCAACTTCATGCTACAACTTTACCCTACTACTGAGCCCAATGCAAATCCGCTCGCTAATCGGGGTCGATTCAAGCCTCTACTCTCTGCTTCCGGTTTTGGAAAACGCGACATGGTCAAGTATCTACTTTCTTGCACAAAGATTGAGGAGTGGAGCGGAGAGGATCGGGTCGAATTGTTTACCAATTGTATCAGTATCGATTTGTGCGGTAAGTATCTGTAAAATGTCTGTTGAGATAGTAGATGCTTTGTTTGATAAATCAACGTGAAAAAGAAGGTAATGATATAATTATGAATTGTACGTAGGTGAGGCTTTGCAAATGTTGAGGGACTATCCAGAATTAGCTACGGCTTGTAACGGAGAAGATGAGACTGCTCTGCTAGTTTTAGCTCGTAGGCCCTCTGCATTTGAGCCTCAAACCCAACCTGGTTGGAGATCATATATTGGTTTATGTAAGTTTATTTTCTTTTTTGTTTTGGAGATTGAACCGGTGAATCCTTTCGGGTAACCACACATCAGGGTTACTATGTCGGAAATCTTAGAGTCTGTATAGTTGTGAAGTATTTGTTCCTGCTTATTCATAAAATTGTTTTTTGAAAATTGAAAAATTGGAAAACATTTTTTTTAACTCTATTGAAAAATTTGTTTAGTTTCACAGTTTTCGGAAAACTTAAATCTTAAAATAACATAAAACAGAAAATGAAAAGAATTTTCCACGACTAAACGAGACCTTAATTTTGCGAAAAATGTGCTCATACAAACATTTCGTTAGTTAATAGCTAAATCAAACAAAACTAATTTCTTGATTTCTACGATGATTCAAGGTGAAGACAATGAAAACCCAAAATCAGAAGCTGCTGATTTGGTGAAAGAGCTCTATCATCAAGCAATGAAATGTCCGGATTTGGAGAGAGCAAACAGAGTCAAGGAAGTAGCTCAAGCACTATTTGCTGCAGCAGAAGATGGAAATGTTGACTTCATAATCGAGCTTCTTCGTTGCGATCCTGATCTTGTCTGGAGATTTAACAAGAAAACAGGAACCATATTTCACATTGCGATCCGGAATCGCTATGAGAGCATCTTCAGCCTGTTATTTGAGTTTGGCTCAATTCAAGATTTGATTGCAGCCAAAACCTTAGAAGGTAATAGAAACATGCTTCACCTAGCTGCAGAACTGGCCCCGCAAGCCCAACTCAATAAGGTGTCTGGTGCAGCCCTTCAGATGCAACGTGAGCTTTTATGGTATAGGGTACGTAACGAGAATACAGACAATGCAGTTAGCGTGTTAAATGTATTGTGATCGTGTAACACACAATCAACTTTCAGCGTAACACATTTATGTTCTTTTATTTGTAGGAGGTGGCAAAAATTGTGCAACCATCATACATGAACATGGAGAATTCGAAAGGAAGAACACCATACATGTTATTCACGGAGAGGCACAATAATCTAAAGGCGGCCGGAGAAAAGTGGATGAAGGAGACAGCTAAGTCATCAATGGTGGTCGCTGCGCTCATTGCCACCGTCGTGTTCACCACCGCCTTCACCGTTCCGGGAGGCTACGACAACTCCTCCGGCGAACCCATTTTCGAGAACCGAAAATGCTTCCTCATCTTCTTCGTAGCGGACGCATTGGCGTTGTTGTGTTCGTCCACTTCTATATTAATGTTTCATTCCATCATCACTTCGCGTTACACGGAAAATGATTTTCTTGAGTCGCTGCCGTTTAGGCTGATGGTCGGGGTGACGTCACTATTCGTGTCGGTGGCAGCTATGATGGTGGCGTTTTGTGCGACGTTTCCTCTGTATTTTCCGCATGATGATGTGCCCTGGGTTTTTGCTATGTTCGGGTTGTTTGCTTGCGTGCCGAGCTTGTATGTTTCGCTGAAATATCCCCTGGTGGCTGATTTGATTCGCTCGACGCATGATTCGCGGTTCATGTTCCAGTCCCGGAAACAGCTGTTCTTGTGAGTGAATCTTGCTGCCACTTCTTGAGAATGGGACAGTTTCGAAGAGTACATTTTTTCTTTCTTCAAATGTCCTTGAAGTTGTGTTGGGATGTACCATAGTAACTAAATAAAATCTTCTTGCTTCTATAATCCAACTCATCAATCACATCACATCGTGTACGATTTTCGTAGAATCTAAAGAACCAAGAACGATCACATACTAACCGACATTTCTATCGGAAGAGATGTACAAATAAATGTAGGATGGACATTTGACACTATTTCTATCATTTCTCTCGACTTTGTCCACATTAAACGCTAGGTTTGATTACAATTTGGCCATATTTGTTGAGAATGTACATGAAGCAATAACACAGAGGCAGAAACCAGATGAGAATTATTATGATTGCATATATAGTATAGCCATAGCTAAAAGTGAATTCATCATCAAATTTCTTCATTCATATGGCCATGATGGATGCGACATGACGCAGTTAATACATCAATGTAACACATTAGACTCCACAAACTCATCAGTCAGCTTATAGGTTGGTACTGAGCAGAGACACGCCTTGGAGGCAGCTTTCGGAGGATAACGAGCACCAATGCAGATGGGAGAATCTCGACCAACTGTACATCAGTAACATTTGTGTGATATAATTATATACATAGCAAATTAATTGTTCAAATATAATGAAAATGATCATATGTGAGAAATGCAGCTAAAATTAAGTTGAGGAAATGAAACTTGCCAGATAGTAGAAGAGGTTCAGGATGGGATGGTCCAAGACATCAACATCTGCGTTCTTGTCAAATGCAGAGATTGCAGCCTGCAAACCGAATTTCATGAGACTGCGCTTCTACAGTTAAGTTTTGCAAAGTACTATGTTTAGACAGAACGAAAAGGAAACTGACCACTAAACATCTTGCTAAGAAACACGCACAACAAATTCCAGTCACAAAACAAACCTGCAGGATGGAGAAACAAGCTATGTAAGGAGAATATGCTAAGGAAAAGATCAACCCGAGATATGCTAAGGAAAAGATCAACCCGAGATATGCTAAGGAGAAGATTCTAAGAGCAAACCTCATTTATCTTTTTTTGACGACCTCTAGATTCTATAGGGAAGTGCCTCAGCAAGACAAACAACCTAACAAAGGAAAAAAAAATAATAAAGTGGAATATATATTTTTATGGTGGAAAACTTAGATTCCATTTGAGTTGGCATCGGTTTGTTACCTTCCACCATATATCAAGAAACCCAGAGCGGCGAAAAATGAAATAACTGCACAAGCAGATAAAAGTATATTAACTAACAAACAACGAGAATATCAAGTTCATCACTTATCATGGAATCAAAAGCGGCACGCTTGTAAGCTTCAAAATATCATAAAAACGCCAATTAACCACGTGATCTCAACATCAATGACCTGAAATGAACAATTTAGCAGCTTCCATTGCAGCTTGACTTCTGCTTATTCTTACGTATGTCCAGATGCACACCTAAAATTGTCATGTAACGACACTTAATAGCTAACGACAAAAACCTGCTCGAGATTTCCTGTTTGCTTATGATGGATGATAAGGGAGTAAATTGTTTTTACTTACCTGTGCGAAGTATATGAATCCATTGATGCTGTAATATGTAGGCCGGAGTTTTCCAACTGGAAGACTCCTTGCCTTAAAATGAACCAAACAAAGTCAAATTTTAGTGTGGCATGTATTCAGCTTATAATATAAGAATTCATGCTAGAGGAGGCAGTTGTAATTTATACCTGGTGATATATCTCCGCCCAGAACAACACAAGTAGTGTATACGTCGAAAAAAATAGAAGACCGGGAAGATCCATAAGCACTATTCTAAGTGCCTGAAACAGGATGACATTTTGAGCAACCCAACACAACAAACAAATGACGAAACAACAAAACAGTCTCATATGAAATGATAGAATGTAATTGTATTATCTTTCATCCAGGAGCAATTTGTGTCGTAACACGACATGAAATAGCGTGTTTGGGCTCGCACATTTTGTAATCGTGTCATGTTCGCGTTGGGCCTCCAAAACGCGCACGAATAATTAAGTAGTCGTGTCACAACATGCCTAAGACACACACACACTTAAGGATATAATTATAAATTAATCCCAACAACATGCCAAATGTGTTGGATAGTGTCGTGTCAAACGTGATAGTTCTATCACGCAGAATGTTTTGGGTCGTGTTCGTGTCAATCATGTCCTGTCAACACGACTCATTTAGTTGTCGTGTTAAATGCATCATGTTCGTGTTGGGTCGTGCAATTGCATGCCAACTTTAAATAAATAATAAACGTAAAAGGTAGTTTCTTTCAAAGAATCAGTTATCATGATTTGATGTATGCATACCTCTGGTTTAAGGAGATAGACACTCTTGTAGAAACCAAAAAGGATAGCCCTCACTGTCAAATTCCAAATGGTTTTTAGTAAGGGTAACACTTGCAGAGAGAACTTTGAAATTAATTATAGACAACCCTTACGTCCATTAACAAGAAAATTCATCAAGTGGAAGACCTTTTGTGTCGTCCACCCACTAGTTACTCTGAAGTGAATGCGACAAAGTTGAACCTGAATACAACAAGTAACCTCAAACGTCTTTTTGTATGTACCCCATCCAGGAGGGCAATGATCACAGACATAGAAATAGATCCGAAAACATAACAACATCAAAACATCTATTCATCAGGCCAATTACAAATGTGAAATGCAGCTTGTGGTCCTATAAGTTCTTTTGAAATTCACTGATAGGTTATCTATAGAAAGAAACACATGAATAAATTACCACAACATACTCGTTAAGGGTACCACCTACCACCTAATTACATTTTAGGCCGGTTTAGCAGTGCTTTTGAAATATACACGCAAGTTCGTCACTTGAAAGAGAAGTTTTTCGAATTATTCTTCCCATAAAGCCAAAAGAACTTTATCTTGACCATGCCAAGAAGCAAACTCTTTTTTGACTAATTTCTTCAACTTTTATCTTTTGTTTCCTGGGAACAAAAAACTCACTTTGATACTACAAATCCAAAGAGAAATGTCCCACACAGCTACTAAAAAAGCACACAATACCAACCTTATCAACTTAATACAAGAAAAACCGAAATTAAAATGTGGGACACCATGATATTCATATGCCATCACATTGTCACCCATGGTTGTTAAAAATCCCGATTCACGATTCCCAAAATCCTCTCCCGATTCACGATATGAATCCCGATTTAACAACCATGTTGTCACCCATTGATCAACAATAGTATTAAGCAGTACAATTTCTGCAAATACTTCGGAAAACTCAACAATTTGTCAATCAATCCTGAAATTACTATACACTTTCAAATGAAATCCATGAGCTAGAAGACCCTACACCTAATGCACCAACTCAACTCCTCAAGAATCAAACCCATGATGATTACTTTCCATGATTCTTATAAATTCCCAAAAAGCTTCTGTAGTCTGTAACAAGTCAATTTTCCAATATATCTTTGCACATAAATGCTTGCATAAAATGCACATAAAATCCTCAAGATAATCTGCAGAAAAAACATGTTTTTTCCAATAAAGGAAGCATTTTTACATAATGGGTCAGCCAGAGACCTCAAAATCTGCAGAAAAATGTATGTTTTCACAAGAAAGGAGACATTTTTACTAAATGGGCAAGTCCAAAAATTTGAAATTAACGGACAAAAGATGAAATTAATTACCAAGGCAGTGATGGAGACGAGAGCATAAGCAGCACAGAGGGTATAGTAAACGGTCTGTTTCTGTTCTTCAGATTCACCAAATTTATTCCACCAAACAGACCCATAACCAGAACCAGTAGTAGCAATGTACCTGCTGATCTCTTCTCCTTCTCTCCACACAAGAAGGTTCCAGAGTCTCATAGCGACGAGCTTGCTCAGAGTTCAACAATGGATGAGAAGAAAACGAAGAAGAAGAAGAAGAAATGCAGGCGTGAATGTTGTGTTTGCTTTGCGTGAGAGCAGAGAGGAGGTGGTTTGGGAAAGGAGAGGAGTGGAGGGACACGTGGAGAGAAATTGGACATGACACGTGGTGACACGTGGATTGACCTCGTGGAGTGTAGATTCGTTGATTATGGAACAGACATGCTTTGCTTTTTGATGATGTTTTACGAGATTGCTCCATTGCAATGGTTCTTTTAACCTTTGACTTTTCATTTCATTGCCCATGTTAATTTCAGTTGCAAAATGTTTTATTTTGATCTTTAAATTGGTATTTAATTACTTTATGTTCTAACAATCCTATCATTTCAATTTAATCTCGACCCGTAATGCAAATATATTTTAATTTGATTCAACCAGTAAAATGAAAATAACATAATAATTAGTTTAATATTTTTATATTTTTATGAAAGTAGTATGATGATATGAATCATGTGATGCTCAAATTCTGATGACGCGGAATACAACTTGTTTTCTTTTGAAAAATATCACATCACCTTAATTTAATAGTGCAATTACAAACTGGATGAATTTGAAACAAATTGTTAAGTGGTGAAGTAAATGGAAAACAAAATTGATATTTTTGGTACAAAATTGAAAAGATAAATAAAATGGATATCTAATTGAAAGAAAATTAATCATTTAGATTTCATTGGTTGATTTGTTGTCGTAAAGTTTGGGAAAACGAAAATCAAAAACAAATTAATGAACTGTTAATGAGTATTTAATTATTCAATGCTTTAACAACAGTTTACTCAACCCATTTAAAAATACATTCCAGACCTCTGCATATTTATGATGTAATATGCGTTTCATTTTAATAATTGAATGGACTCAATTCATATTTAAATAATAATTATTCTAATAACTTTCTTTAGAAGGACTAATTATTTTAATAACTTAGGTAGCGTTGGTTTAATTTCTTCTTTAATCTAATTAATCTAGTTAGAACTTACTTTACTATCATTTTAATTATTCAAAATTTGCAGGAATTGAAATAACACTTCAACTATGGTATTTCAATTCCTAAGAATTTGGATTTATTTAAAGAGAATATTTTTTTATTTACAAACTTGCCCTTCTAAAAAAGTTAAACGAACGCAATAATTACAAATTTTTAATACCCAACATGTCTAAATTCCTAGGAATTCAAATAAAATTTCTTAAACGAACGCTACCTTAAAGATGTATATTTTGAAGTTAAAATTATTTAATCCGTTATCCATTTTTCTAATAAATCAAACACAATACATAACATTACTTCTATATTAACAAAATAAATTTGTAAATAAGTGGAAGATAAGTAGTTGATAAAATGCGAAAATTCTACTCATATGAAGAATTTGCAGGTGATTCTATGCATATTAAATCATTGAAAATTTGATTTTACCACATTTTTATGCGTCTTATCTTTTTAACAGTAGGTCGCGTATAATAGTTGTTGGATCATCAGAGAATGCTCAACTTTCAATAGTTGTTGGATTGCAAATTCCAGTTTGGCGATTTTCTCATTTTGCTTTTAGTTGTTTCCGCTAGAGCTTCATTTATGTGTATTTTTTTGTTTCTTGGGCGTTTGTACTTTTGTTTCTTTCTTCAAAACTAATAAAGAGTACTTTTTTGTTGATAAAAAAAATGTAGAGACTGTGATAACAATTTTACTAAAATTGATAGTTTAAAACTGAACAAATTATTTTGAGCTATACACTCATGGAAATGCTCACACGAGTCTTATTCTTGAGTTTCCATATTTTTACCGCTCATATTGTATAGATAAATCCATACTATAGTATATTAAAGTTGGTGAGAATGACTATGGAGATGACACATAAGCTCAATTCTATGAAAGAAGCAATTTTAGAGCATGTCTATTCAAATTCTAGAGGTTACAAACTAACATGCTATCAACTAATAGTATTTAAAGAATAATTTTAACTATGACATTAACTAATAAGTAATAAACTATTACCCTTCTTATTATATAATGCTCATATTTTCTTCACTTTTTCGATGTGGGACAAACTAAGCATTTATATGAAAGCTTTTCACTTCATTCATCTCTAAGTTTCGATGTGGGACTTTTAAATCTTCTTACTTCATCATACATTTTTTGTATTGTTCTTTTAACTTAAGTTTAAGTGATTAATTTTACAATTTAGAGTGAATAAAATGTAATTGGTGATTC
>JAYMSZ010002678.1:0-11621 GCA_036897665.1 Pelargonium citronellum
TCAACAATGGCAGCCACCTACCCAACATGACCTTCGTTAGAAGCCAATTTTATCCTACGTGTCAAGTGCAAAAGAAGGTTGAAAATGACTTAGTAGTGTTCCCGAACAAACCCTTAATAGTGTTGCGTTACATTTTTATATATGTTAAAGCTCAAATGTGTTGAACTCAATAAGGTGAATAAGAGGGGACCTTTCATTTGATTAGCACACAAATATGAAAGATCATAATGATCGCTCTCTTTTCGCGGCATCAAACCCTATGGTTGCATCAATGTCTCGATATCCAAAACCAATGCATGCTCGAAGGATCTCGGTGACCACTCCAATGCCTTCCAGGGCCGCAAAATTTGTGCATGAGCCAAGTTTGGACTCAATGATGCTTGCGAGTTATTCGACCATTGTGATTATCGCTCATCACCTGTCTGCGGTAGAAATGAGCTCTCATAAGGAGAGCTTTAAGGCCTCCAAAGAAAGCTTCAATACTTAGTCTCCACAAGAGATCAGAAGAAGAACTCATTTCGCCACCTACTTAAAAGAACCCCTCAAGGACAACTTATCACCTCTCATCAATATTTAGTTCCCACAAGGAGCTCTTAGGCTCCCCACTTCGCCCAGTAGCTATCAAGGTCAATGTCTCGTCAGGTTACCTTCAAGGTCTGTGCCTCATCAGGTCACCACGAAGGTTCCCGCCTTCTCGGGTTATTATTTTCAAGGTCATCCTCTCGTCGAGTCAAATTTAATGTCCTTTTCTCATTAGGTCACCTTCAAGTTCCCTGTATAGCTAGATCACCACCACAAATTTTGCCTTTTTGGACACTAAGACGCTACGTAAAGTAATAGAGGATCTCGAGGACTTGTTCCTCCCTGTCATCATCACCACGAATCTCGCCTCTTTGGAAACTAAGACACTATGTAAAGCGATAGAGGACCTCGAGGCTTGTTCCTCCTTGTCATGCTTCTAGGTCATGCGTGAGATATTAAAATCAAGTGGTACATGTAGCCGGTGCACTCAGAAAGCTAGAAATCCAACACCAATAATGTACCCATGTCACCAATAACGAACCACATTACCAATAACCAACTGCATGACTACAAGTGACATAAATTTACTCATTAATATTCATGATTTAACAAGTTTCTCACCTCTCACAAATTTATTGGGATGAGTATATGTGAAATTTAAACATGTTGTCGTGACTTCATTAATTTAACTTGTACTAACTTTTGAAAAATCATGAATTATATATTTATACTTATAAACTAATTAATATTGTTTATAATCAATTCACAAATGTTATGCACCTCTTTTATTAAAAGGAAAAAAATGATTGTGGACACACTTTGGGCATTGACCAAAAAAAAAATCATGATTGTTGCCAAATTAGGCACATCTGGAAATGAATGAGACTAAGTAACATATATTTCAGTTTAATTGTGGGACCATATTGGATGATTAATCCTGTAATATAAGCATGCAAAACTAGTTGAAATGAAACCTTCATAGTACAAACACATGTGTAGTTGAACCCAAAATTCCATTTTGTTTTTGTTAAATCATTAAATATAGAGTTTAAACATAAAGAAAAGATTCATAATTGCTTGGTTTACAAGCTTATTGGGGCTTCAAATTTACATTTTGTCATGAAGTAGATTAAGACACATACATTACTAACTAATGTCTAATGCCAATGACATTTAGGAAGGTATAGAGCCATCATCATCATCATCATTATCATGTTTGTTTTAGGAGGCTTTGCTTCTTTATCACATTTTATAAGTTATAACTACTTTCAATGTCCAATAACTCTCATTTCATCACCAATGTTTGGTGAAATTTTGGCCTCCAACATTATTCCAAAACAAACACACCTTTTTCTTCCAATTCCCTCTAATGTCAATGTCCCATGGTTGTTAAGTTTGGCCACAAAATGATTCTCTGTCACTATCATTTCCTATAACCAAGCAAAACAATGGTTTCTCTTTCGCTTTCTTTTTAGTTTGGCCATGTTATGTTGCTTATTTTCGTTTCACGTACCTTGATCAGCTCAGCTGTACAAGTAGTCCTGTACATTCCCTGTGCTAAGATAGGGATTGCCCGTCAGTTTCGGTCATGATTTTAATCTTCATCTGCAATGCCACAATTGGCAACTAGGAGTAACTCGAACATTTATCGTGCAAGCACAGAGAACATACATGTAGGAGCAAAAGAATGGATTGAATTAAGTTATGAACACGAGAGTACCATGACATTATTCGGTTCATGTTGGAACTGATATTCGTACAAAACTGAGATGCAACAAATTCAGTAACTTCTTGTCACTTCGAGAGTGTCAGATTCGTAGCCTTCTTCTCCTTTTACAAGGTGGACTTTAACCTGCTTTTGCACATCAATTGTGCCTTTCCGAGATGTGTAACGGGTGTGTTTCTCATGCCTGAAACATTTATCGTAATAAGACATAAGCTAAAGATGTTCACAACTCTTTTCTACACGCACAAACGTGTAAAGCAAGGTTCTTGCTATGTTCAACAGTTATGTTTTATGATTGTTCTGTTCAAAGATTCGGGCCAATATATAGATATTTGGTGCATATCGAGTCAGATACTCTTGTCAGAGCATCAATTTTGTATTAGGTTTGTGTTTCCTTCTAACTTCAAGATACAAAACTGTAAGTACTCGAACATTGCATAGATTGTGCTCATTTTGAAACAAGTTTTCATGTATTAGAGATGTTTCTTGAGGCTACAAGTATTCATGGTTTTTGGTTTAGTCTTGAATTAGTTTTACTAATTAGCATCTTGAATTTAGGGTTCAAACTCCAGAAGACAAACAACATGATACTTACAGTCTTGCTTTCTTCTTCTCCTTGTGTCTCGTTACAACACTTTCTCTTCCTTTCAGATGTGCATCTTCGAGGTTAGGTGAATCGCAAGATGGCTCACCACCTCTAATGTTTGGAGAAATCCCACTATCAAGACAATCAGTACCAGAGCTTTCAGTGCTGAACCTTGAACAAGAGATCGACATGGTAGAATAAGATGGACGTAGTGGGCGAGGAGAATCCATCCTTCCTGGAAAGTTATTATTTGTATCTGAATGACTCGACTGCCTCGTGCAGTCCGATGAAGCATTTGCTGCATCCTGTCCTTAACCAAAACATTACAAGACAAAATTGAAGTTATACACAAATAACAAGATTGCCTAAAAACCTACTCCAATATCCGCCAAAAAACAAGAACATTGGAATCTTTATCTAGTTTTCATGAAAATTCATACAACCGTAAGTATGTAATGGTAAACTGAAGAAAAATATAAGAGCTCAAATGCTCATTGTAGGTGACCCAGGCAACCTGCCTAAGCTGCCTGCCAATGTACACCATCCTATCTATTACTTGAATTACTCCAATAAGTTTCATTATAGCCAATCTAAAACTTTGTCCCAACATTGAGCTAACACAAACACCAAGACATAAATATCCATTTACTACACTTCGACTGCTTAGAATAAGGTTCCAGCTAAAACTTTCTACTAGCATGCATAAGACGGACAATGACATAACTCCCACTGTTCACAACTCCTAACTAAAGTCTAGAACATTGGCTGACAACACAGATAACAAGCAAACATTTTAGCTGTCCTCTTCCAATATTTGGGAAAACCACTCCTTAGCTTCAGTATCAAAGAGCTTATACTGATGAATGCACAACTTGGTAAACCCTCAAACTAAGTAAAAACTCCCAGTATATAATGATCAAAAGGATTGAAATGGTACTCCTTAAATCATCAATAGACAATGTACCGACTAAAGACTGCTTAATTTCTTAACATGCTCACAAATTCACACGACATTTACTTTTTGACCTTGGTGATGCACATCAATAACTGCATGAAAAACCATAATAGTATTGAATAATAAGGGAATTCAGACCTCCATTGCCACTGAATAGCCATTATCAGATTTATCAAGGGACATGTCCTTTTCCATAGAGGAGAATGAGACATCTTTATCATCAAGCAAGGCTCTGGCTGGGTCTTGATCACCTCCAAAAAGTTCTTCAAAGTTTTGGAAAGAAACATCAATATCAGGAATGTTAAATTCATCATGCCAAACAATTTCTTCACATACCCCAAGATCTTGCATATTTTGCAACCAAAGCTGCACAATGTAAAATAGAAAGGTTTTAGTTTAGCAAAAAGATGAACTATAGGAATCAATCATATGAATGTCAGAGAATAACTTTTTGATCAAATTTTGCACATACAAAGCCATTATAACGAGAGGAGAATAGTATGGAAGCCATTATAATGAGAGGAGAATAGTATAGAAGCCATTACAATGTCCCACAACAAAGATGCTCAAACCACAAAAAGGCATAGGAAAAAGGTCATTCTCCAAGTTAGTTTCTTTTTCAGTTATCAAGAAAGGATTCTCCTGAAATTAGTCCAGATGATAGATGTTCAGTTACCATCCGAAACAGTAATTATGATTTGTTTTCCTATGAATGATCTTATTATTGATGGGGGAACAGAGAAGTAGTAACAATAGCCTGTTCCATGCAAACCTGTTTTCTTACTGTAAACCTCCGTCCAAAATGGGTGTCTTGTTTCTTTTGCATTTTTGTTCTAAAATGAGTGTCTTCTTTCCATTTAAAAAGTTAGTCATCCATGAGCTACCAATAGAAGCGTTAACTAATTTCTTCTTAATTTTTCTTGAAAAGGAAACCACACTCATTTTGGGATGGAGTGAGTATATAAATAGTGGAATATTTTGCTAGCGGATCACTTTTCCATAAACTATAACTCATAAGATGTTATATATGCACATCAGTATGTCACAACATTTGCTTGCAGTTTGATTCCCCATTTGTGCATCAGAGTTAATGAGAGTGCGGGTTATATCTATTTAGCGGTCAGGACTTAGGACATCAACTTTCACAAAGTCAATTACTCTCTAGTAATATAATCTCCTCAAACAATTTACTCAGATACATTTGGGGTATCAAAAAGGTCATTAATGGGGATAGCTGAAAGAACCTATTTGTTTATGTGATAAATTTAGGTAGCCTTTGGATTCAAAATTTTGGAATGAGAATGAGTTTCTCATTCCAAAGTCATTCACATGACTAAAAAGTCATAGTTCAAACATGAATGAGAATCTCATTCTCATTCTCATTCCCGAATACAAATTCTAATCCATATGCTACGTAGATAAATTATGTGAAGTGTGAACTAATATCAACAACTAACTAAAACAATCTGTACCAGTAGTATGACAAGCTCTTTATTGCAAACAGGCACTAGTATGAAGTCTTAATTTGCGTTGTGAGCTATTTTATTGCATAGTTATCCACACTTGAATGACACAACAAAAATGACATACCTCACTACTTTGAGCTGAACTTTTGTACTGCCAAAAGGTTTCTCCATTCAAAGGATTCCCAACAGTAGAAGATAATGGTAATCGCTCCAAATGAGACAATGATGAAGGCAAAGGTTCGGCTTTCAGCTCCTTAGGTGGATTCTCCCTTCCAAGATCAGCAACAAGGTTGTGAGAGCGCTGTGAACTCTGATCAAGATTGCCATCAAGCTTCTGAGGCGGTATGTCAGTTTCCCCTTCGCCACGTAACAAAGGTGAGGGATTAATCCCATCTATGAGCTGAATCCTTCTCAACTCAAGAATCTGCTGCAAAATAAAGCGATTCTTTTGCAGTTGCTGTTGACTTCCAGAAAACCTCTGCAATATGCAGTACAACGCTGAGAAGACTATAATACAAGTTAAGGACTAAAATCCACATGAAAGAACCAAAATAGATATGCAATGCAACTACACATCATCTTCTAGGATTATTTATCTCCAAGTTCGTTATAGTAGCTAAACTCTAAATATCAGTTTAACTTTCACATTTCAGACTAACTACACAGCTTTCATCTCAACTCAAAGACTACTAAGATTCTTTGTGCATTGAGGAGGTTAGCAACCGCAATATCCATAGAGTAATATGCTGGTTCCATACTGAAATCGTAACAAAGCTACAGAACTCTCAAGGTAAATCCAATATACTTAACAAATGAACAAGACAAAATATACAATAAGTATCATATAGAGATGCAGCAGGAAATTAACTGTATCACATCCATCTTCCTTAATGTAGGACTCTTATACCTGGTATTGCTTCACTGGAATCTGCACTGACTTCCTATATTATCTGGGGTTCAGTTCAACATCTTCCTCTGGAAACAAATTTTTTAGCCTTTTTACCCCAACAGTTTCCATGAAAGATGTAATATGAAGTAAATCACAGTTCACAACATCCCCAATTAAGTAACCTTACTGCAATTAAAAAAATAGTTCAATCCTAGCTACCTTATCGTGTTGGCTGCTTGATTCCACCTTAGATTCCAACGAGGAGATAAAATCAGCACGCTCTGCATTCGATGCCACTGATGATTCTCTGGGGCACGATTGTCCTGATTCCACAGAAGTGGACACATACTGATGCTCAAAATCACTATTATCAAGTTCATTCAAGTCCCAATTCCATAACGATGCAAAGTACTGCGCAGAAGGGCTCCCCATGTAGCTATTTAGGGGTCGCTTCTGGTGCGGGCTGGAGAATCCGTGCAGGCTCCGGTCACAGTTCCGGCAGACCAGCATTCGGTGATCCAAACACCGGACATGAGCTGGGTGGAGCCGGCACATGTCACACAGGAGGCTCCGGAGGTGTTTCCCGGAGAGTGCATTAGCTGAGTGGACCTTAGTGTCACAAGCAAGACACAGACGTGCCGAATCGGCCTTACAGTAAACAACTGGCCTCCAGACCGTACAGAAATCACAGATTTTCTCCATTTTCTCAGTCATAGAAAATAAACTCTAGAAACTTACTGAGCTTTTTAATTTGGGTTCCACTGATCACTTCTATTGAATAGACTGAGCTCCCCCCCTACAATTCTCAAAAGAATAAACAAAATTCAATCTATAAACTACAGAATTTAAAATTTAAAAAAAGAAAAAGAAAAAAAAAAGAGAGAGCACAGATCAGTCTGAAATGTAACTATTGATGCAAACAGATTTTCTCCATTTTCTCAGTCATCGAAAATTTCCCCATAACTCTAGAAACTTACTGAATATTTGAATCTGAGTTCCACTGATCACTTCTAATGAATCGATTGAGCTCTTCCGCTATATTTCTCTAAAGAATAAACAAAATTCAAACTATAAACTACAATAAATTAAATCGAAAGCAACCAAAATTTAGTAACTATTGATCAGTCTGAAGGTAACTAATTATCCAAACGGAATCTGAATTTAGTAACTAACTAGCAAAAAGATCCAAAATCCAAATCAGCGAGAAGAAACTAGATTCAAACTAGAAACTACATACAATTCAACCAAACAGAAACTACAAAATTGAAGTAAGAAAGAAGAAGCTCAGAACAGTCTGAAATGTAAAAATTGATGCAAAGTTGCAAACCGAATCTGAATTTAGAGATAACTAACAAAAAAAGGATCCAAAATCAAAGTCTACGAAGTTAAAGATGACATGAAATCAGAGAAAGATGCATACCGGCGGCTGTTTGTTTCCCGAGAAAATTTCAGAGACTTTACCGGGAAAATCAGATGGCCTCGAAGCTTTATCTTGTCTTCGCGTGTGCTCTCCTCACTTTCTCAGTCTCCTTCGCCTTTTTGTTCTCACCTTTTTCGGATCTGACGTGTCCATTACGGAGTGAACTTTATGACGTGTATGTTGACACGTGTCAGTGGACCCTACGGCGTTATCCGTGCACACTGAAGCAGGTCCTGTGATCCAGAGTTGACATCGACAACCAATAGAATCAAGACACGTCTTGATCCCTCACATTTGTTTGGCTCTTGGTAGTATTGGTTGTGAACGGTGAGATCTTGACACGTCACTGAAAACGGACGACAGAGATGAGGTGTAGAATGTGCGAAGTAAAGTTCGGTTAGAGTTAGCAATTCGAGTTTCAAATCGATGTTAGGTTAAGACATTTCAAATACGGGTTTAAAATATCTAATTTTATTTGAAATTGTCTGCATATTTCGAAACAAATTTTGAGTTTTAAGAGTGGAACGTGCGAGTTTATTCAACTCGACCAGAAAACTATAGAGTCTATTTTTATGTCAGTCAAACCCACGAAATTGTCAATTGAGATTCATGTGTTTGTGGTTTGAGTTCAAATTATTTGCTCCAAGTGAGAATTTATCACAGAAGGAATTGGTAGAATGTTTTATTTTATTTTCAAGTAAGGCCCATTTGATTGTTAAAAATAAATATTGAGTCCGAATCAAAATATTTGTCACATTGTATTGGGCGGTCTATTAATCAAGTTGCTCATGCATTAGCCAAATCGTCAATTACTTATTTTGATTTGTCAGCCTAAATCAGACGCTAGTGGCTTCTTCGGCTATTATGGCTTTTTTGAAAGCTAATCTCGATAAAAAAATAAATTTGATCCATAAACTTTCGTGTTTTATCCAATATGATCTCTAAAATTCATATATAGACCCAAAATAGTCATTATGAATAAAGCTTATGTAAAAGTTTAGAAATCAAATTGGGTTTAACTTTAAAAAGTTAACAAGAAGTCAACAATAATAAAAAAATCATTTTATGATTTTTAATGGTAAACTTTTCCTTTTTATAATTTACAGGTTAATTGATGAATATTCAAATTCATTTTTCTAATAAGTGAAAGTTGAAACTCAAAATAAGATTAGTTCGATTCATTTCTATAGATTTCTTAATACATACTAATAACTTTAAAATGACATTTATTTTGTATCAATAGTAGTATTTAAATCTAATTAATATAAAAAAACAGTCCCTAAAATGAGTCGGCAAGAATAACTCACATCTTTTCGAATATTTCACGGTATATTCTATCTAACACTCTAAACTAGAAAACTGAAATAACATCTTTCACCCAAATTCATTACATGTAAATGCTCTCAATTAGATGTATATTTTTCTGCCATAATTGTTTAGGGTATATACCGAATATTCCAAAATTCATCTCCACAAATGTACGAGGGTACATGTATCATAAACCGAAAGTTTAGAGACATTTATACACTTCTTAATAAATTCATTCTATCTTCGTGTATATATAATGATAGATAACACTCGTAATCATATCAAACATTCATTTTATTTACATTTTGAAATTGTTTCACTAACAATGGAGGAAGAGGAAGAGGAGGAAGAAAAGAATACGACATGGGAGTGTATTTCTTTTATAAAGCTTAATGCAAATCAGATTAGTAATCTACCAAATTTATCGTCCTGGTGAGACTACTTCATCATTATTGTTTGATTATTGTTTATCATTTGATTTATGCACAACAAATTATTTTCAATATTTAATTAAAATGTCGAAAAATGTCGAATGTAGTCAAGTGCAGATCTATTGTTGAAGCCAAGCTACATCTGGAGAAGGGTGAGCGTCCTAAGAGTTCTTGCAGGAAGAAGAGAAATCAACTACTCTTTAGTTGTTTTCTCTAACATGTCGTTTCCCTTTCAATACACCCCCCATACCACAGGTAATTATACTAATAGGGACATGTTTCATTTCAATTTTTTTATTATTTATTTTATTCTGTATTGTTAACTATTTGATCCTAATTAAAAGTATTTGAAATCTTCTTAGTTGGTCCTACACAATGCTATTTTGTTTTGAATTTGTCAAATTTAACTTTAGTTAGTTAAGTTTATTGATGTAACCGATTTAAAACAAAATTGTATTTTCCATATCCATAATACTCTCATTTTTTATACAAGAATTTTTTTATATGACTAATTGAATAATGGATATGTATATATATATGTATGTGCAACGAAAGACGTGAAAGGAAAGAATGTTTTGATTTTTAGGAAAGGTGCGAGAACATTGTTGTGCATCTACGACTGCAATCACAAGATGGTGGCACTTCAGTTGATACAAAACAACATGAGGACATTGTCGTTTCGGGCCAACGAGACAATAACTTGGTGGACTTTCCAACAAGACAAACGGCCAAATTTATGTTTTGGTTTATTTGAATCCGTGAATAATTTTTATGTGCTCCAAGTTGAATACTTTCTTGAGGCGAAAATAGAGCAGATTGATGAGTTGAGGAGAGTACTCTTTGATCGAGATTCCGAATATTTAGAGTTTAAGATAGAATTGCGTCTTGTTGATTAGTATTGTAACAATTTGAAATGTGACGATCAAGACTCGAGTTAGTATATTATACATAGCGAGAGTAGAATATGCAAATTGTATTTAGTAGTTATAGTCTATAGAAGTAACCTAATTATGTTTTCGACTTTGTTATAGTTGTACCTAAAAGGTGTACATGTTATATAAAAATCGATTTTTAATGTTGTTTGTATCTATTGCTCTCTACAATCAATACAATCAAAAACAAACTTCAAAATTTAAAACACAAATAACGAGAAAAGAGCTCAAATTAGTGTAAAGTGTAACTATTGATGTGAACAAAATTTGAATTTAGTATCAATTATTAGCAAAATGTATCCAAAATCCAAGTCAATGCAGAAAGAGGTGCACCAACGAATGTTTGTTTTTCGAGAAAATTTCAGAGACCTATTTTGAGAAAATCAAAGGGGCTTGAAAGTTTTATCTTGTTATTGTGCGATTCGGATCTAATGTGTCCGGTTACGTGTGAACTTTTTGACCCTACATCGACACGTGGCGTTGGACCCCACATGTGTTATCTATACACATTGAGGCACGTCATGTGATTTCAGAGGTGACAATCTGTATCCAGTAGGATCAAGACACATGCTGATTCTTTACGATGATAGACGATGCCTAGAGTTGAAAATTTGAACCCGATGAGTGGGCACCCCAAGTATGACCCACATTTTCTATAAGGTCGGGTTGTGCAAAATATATATGATTAAATTTTTAGTCACAAATTCACACAAATATATCCCTTTTATACTTGAATTAAACTTAAACTCATTTCACACATTTACACAAATCTATCCTCCGGTTTCATTTAACTTTAATCCTTATTCTCAAATCTTACTTATTATGAACCCTAAACTACCAATTTTTTTAATCTCGCTCATGTAATATGTTATAATAGGAAACAACTGCTACATCAGCAAATTGTCACTAACCTCAAATTTTGTTTGTTTTGGCCATTGAACTCTTAATTTTTTTATTCTCACCCTATAGTTGGTAATAAATCGTCGCATCAATACGATGTCATGCAGCATTTTTTCAAATTAGCATATCACGTCAACTTGTCAACATTTTTCATAACAAAAAACATAGCCCCAATTCATTGGACTTAAATCATCAACACCCTAGTATTTAAAAACAACTATAAAATTGAATTAGTATGATATCAAATTATTCTGAGAGCACGCTTGGTTTATGAAATCAATTTTAAAGTTTTCTATCTTAGGATGTTGACGATTTAAGTCCAACATGTTAGAGTAATGCTTTCTTGATATAAAAAATGTTGCCAAGTTGACGTGATTGCTAATTTATAAAAATGTTCCATGATATCGTACCAATGTTACGATTTATTATCAACTACAAGTTTTTTTTTTTTTTTTTTGATAACCAAACGCATATATAACACCGATT
>JAYMSZ010002679.1:0-11620 GCA_036897665.1 Pelargonium citronellum
TCCTCTGCATTCTCCGAGAGACAACAATCATCATTAGTCATTATTCTATTTTAAATTAGCTTCCTAACAAAAAAATTAGTTATATATTTATTTAAACATTATGTTAATTTTATGGATTATGTATTTGAGTTTTTAATTAGATGTTGACTTTGGGTGTTGGAGAGTGGATTCCACGTGGGGGTGGAGGCGCGTGGGTTTGATGGTGTGAGAAATGAAATATGCTTTTGGAAAAGGTAATAAAGCTGGTAGCCGTTAGATTTTAATGACGATGAAAGAAGACAGCGAGGCAGGATCGGAGGCAATGGACGGCTAGGATTGGGGTGGGGATTTGATAAGATACAAAGCAGTGATGTACAGGAGAGAGTACAGTGCAGTGACATTATCATCGCAGTGTGTTGTGTTGTGATGTCGGAGACAGAACAGAGCTCAGGGACGCTTTGTTTTCTACTTCAAATCTACCCCTCAATCTTGGCCGTCCATTTTTTTAGCCAATGTACTTAACATTCCTTGCAAGTCAGTGGAGAATTTTAAGTAATTTTTATTGTTTTTAAAAAATAGTCAGAATTATTAACTGATTTTTTTGTTTGTTTGATTATCTACTTGTAGTTGTAGAATAAAATCATTTTGAAGTATATGTAAGTTTTCAACGGTCAACTCTTGAAGATTATAGTCAACCCCTATGAAAGTGAATGTATGACGCCGAGAGTCAACGTAATGGTCACTTTCTCTTTGTTCCTAAAGTCAACTATTTGCTTCTTTAAAAGTTTTCAAAACCAACATTTGAGAAATGTGTCATTTTTAGATATTTTTAAAATTTACTAATACATGTAGTTTTTATAGATTAAAATCAAATGCGTCACATTTTTATAATGTTGTCTTATAATTTTTGTTACGTGTGAAGAAATTTGTCATCGAGGAATGAGAAATAAAAGAAGACCCCTAGGTAGCGCTTATCGTTATGGGTAACGTCCTCATCTTCTCGGCGTGCTCCAGGGAGCGTTGTGTTTGCGTTGCACTTGGGCATATTGTTGGTAGTTGTTTGGGTAGGGCTCTCGAGAGCTCCATCAAAGTCACCAATTAGATTGTTGTAAATAATGGAACTAGCCAATTAGCTTTTTTTATTGATAAACCAAAATCTCTAGACAATAACAAAAGAAACAAAGAAAGAAACAATTTCTACATAAAAGTTATTAGAATGTGCCCCAAGATTCAAGGCATGTGTGAAAATCGATATAACTAAGAGCTCATTATTATCAAAACCTCCCTCCTTACACTGTTGCAAACCATTTTTAGTGTAACAGCTGCAGATATCCATAGCCTATCTCAAAATCATGAAACTTTTTGGGAGATGAAATGGGACATTCTGTTCCCGGTGGCTTCTTCTATTTACCGAACAGAGGCGCATATAGATTGTTGATTGTACAACCCATTTGTGAACTGCTGTCTGTTTCTTGATCTCCTCTTCGTGACAACTATAAAACCTTCACCTTCACCATCCTCGTTCTTATTTACATCAACTTTCTCCAACTGCTCACGACTATTGCTCGGTGGAGACGCCAAGTCTGTCTTTCCTTCGTCCCCGTAAAAGATTTTTATGATTGCACTGTCATTCGCAATTGCTTCGGACAAGTTTTCCGAATGTTCAAACTTCTTCGTGCTAACTGTAGACTCGCTTGCAGTGTCTGAGTTGTTCTGCACTGACTTTACGATGAAGCTGAGCAGTATCTGCCTCGCAAGCTCGGACTTCTCAGACTCTGAGCAACTCTTTTTCGTATTGCCACCCCTGCCTTTGTTTCCAGAGATCTTGTCAAGTTTCTCTTCTTCTTCCCTGCTTGTTTCGGTTGATGAGTTTGATTCAGTTGAAACGCTCGGATCTACATCATCACGACTTGTTTGCCAAGCTCTCCTTGGTACGAACTCGGGTGCATGCGGATTCATGAATCTTTGAGCCCCCCTGGATCCACTTCTTTCCACTAAAGGGCTCTGGTATCTCCGGAATCCATGCTTCATGCGAAATGAGTGACTGGTTTTATAGTACAAGGGTGATCTAGGCCCACATGGAACTCTAGCAGCAACTGGAGGAAATCCCACTGGCTCTGCAAGCATTCCTTGGCTGGCTCTTACATCATATATGCTTGTGAAAGCAACTGAGTTTACAGGATGAGGCATGAATGGTTCAGCAGCAGCTGAAAGCTTACTCCCATTTGTTTCTACCGGCTTTTCCTGAGTAGAGCCAGAAATCTCTTCAGGTTTTTGGGCAATATTTTCTGATGGAGCCACGCTTTCATGAGTATCTTCTGTTTCATCACCATTTAGTTCTTCCTCAACTACAATGATCTTGCTTTCTTCAACCTTTGACGTCTCAGGTGGAATGAAGCTTGTCTGGGTTTCAGTTTTTTCCTCGTTTAATAATTCTACCTTCTCCAACATTGGCTTTAAAACAGTACCTGGCGGTGCCAGAGCTACTTCTTTGTAAGATAAAGCTTTTGAAGCCATGGCAGTAAGAGTTGCTGGAGTAGAAGGAACTTTTGAAACAGCAGTTTTCGCCTGCAGTTTCATTGGATCCTCTCCGGCACTTGTGTTCACAGCCCTTGGTGAAATGTTGAGTTTGTGAGTTGACTTTTGTGCTGATGAAATGTTTTCCCTCCGATAGTTGACTTCTCTGCTATTTGAATCTTCAGAGCTTCTTATATTTTTCTTTAAGGGAATTGGTCTCCTCTGTCTAAACTTCCGCCTGTCTGTGTTCCCCAACCTCCCTTTTGAATGAGCTTCTTGCCAGCCTTCGTCGGATGTTGTTTCTTCAACAACTTCGCTTGAAAGAGATCTTTCTTCAACAACTTGAATTGGAACTTGTTTGTCATGTCTAATGATATGGCCATTTTCTTCGGGTTCTTGAGAATGAACCATGGCCAATTTTGCTTCTTCTGCACTAACATCTGCTGTACCCACAGTATTTACTGAGACATCATGAAATATGGAATCATTTGGTATAGTATCATGGTGTGCTTGATGGGATTTATCACTAATCTGCTGTACCTACAGATTTTGGCAGAAGGAAAATAAGCATTCCAAATGTTACATATGGACTCAGATGTAGGGATGCAGAATAGATTGTTTGGCATAATTGAACTTTATTGAAACAAGTAAGAAACACTGAACTACCTTTGCACGTCGTTGCTTCCTCTGTGCATCATTCCCCTTTGAATCTTGGTCCGGACTTATATAATCAAGGAGATCTGATACACTGCAATAAATGGTCAAACGTTTTGGGGCTACGACTAAAAATAACATGATCTGAAACTAAGTAGTTTGGGAATACCATATCAATACCTAAGGTGACCTTTGCTTGCAATGGATGCATCTGGCTTCGGGGTTCCATTTCGTGCTGCTTCTTGCTGCTCTAAGGCTTTTGATTCAAAATATTCAAGCCATGCAGCAGCATCCTGCATTAGAACATACAAAACATCAATAGAGAAGCCTAAAATAAGGAATAAACATAGTTAATATAGTTCATAGCCATGTGAAGTTTTCTGGGGACAGAACAAGAGATCTGATAGTTGTGTGGTCACCTGAGTACGAAGATCCTCTGGCCCAAGTTTAGATTGAAGTATCTTAAGTGTGGTCTGTTCATGTTGCACACTCAGGGAATATGCTTCCATCAATGACAGAGCTATGGCTATGGCGTGATAGCTTGCAGCTGTCTGAGATGTGAACCAAATAAAACATTTAGCTTATAAGACCATGTATGGGGTGACAGCACTAGAGAGAGAGAGAGAGAGAGAGAGAGAGAGACCTGTATATGATCCGCTCCTAGTAATCTCTGGTTGCACTTCAGAGCTTCATGAAGGTATCTAAGAGCAACATGAACATTTCCCATGCCCTCTTCCATCATAGCCACATTAATATATGTTGCGGCTGTATTCGGATGAGAGAGTCCACATGTGAAGTGAAGAAGGAACAAAGCACGATTTACATACCTGTCAATGATGCACATGTACATTAGATTTGATCAACAGAACCAATAAAGGGCAACTTAAAAAAGTAGGAACTGTTCTATATTTTTGAATCAAAATCATGAAGCAACAAGACAAGACTTGATTAAGAAGGAGCTTAGAGTTCTGCAATTTTCAGTATCCATATGTGACTTATTACAGCATGGTACATCTGAAAATGCATAGCATAAATATATAGTTCGGGAATTTAAATACATGTCCAACTACATGTTATTTGTAACTTACTTCAAAGCCAATTCTATGTGTTGAAGTCGGTAATAAAAGACAGAAAGATCTCCGTAGCTCTTCATAGTGTCTGGATGATCAAGTCCAAGTTCTCTCTCATTTATATCCAAAGCCTTTTGCTGATATATTGTTGCCTAAAAGAGGATAATAAAATCGAAGTTCATGATTTAGAACCACATGATCGTAGCAGAAATCAGAATGTAAAAATAATGTGTAATGCTATGGATGAATCTCAATTTGTTATCCTAATCCTAACATAGAAATTTAATCAGTGAGAACTGAGAAGACTGGGTCACCTGATTAAAATCTCCAGTGTGGTAAAGGACTACTGCTAATAGACTATAAGCACTTGCAGTAGTTCGATGATAAGCACCGCATACAGCAATCATTTTTGCCAGAGCCTTGAATTGTAAAGAACAAATAAGGTCAGATCAAACAATGTCTTTTAACCAATGCTCCACAGATATATAAACAGCCTGAGAATGTCTGTACCTTTGTTCCATAATTGACAGCATCCTCTAGCTTCCCTTTATCAAGAGCAATCTTAGATGACTCTAATAAGTTCCGTCCATCTGCTGAAGAGCATCCTACAAACTGTTGAACAAAATTTCAGTTATTCTGATTAAAACGTGTGCGCGCATGCACAGAGTATGTAAAAGTGATCTGCATACCTTACACACAGGAACCATGCTGATAATATCATATTTCCTAAAGGGGTGTGGGCTTTCCATATCGTAGTCTCTTGGAACCAACTCCAGCCCAACCTGGGAAAAGAATTAGGAATAAAAATCATCGACTGAGCAAAATCAATAGCCACGAGGAGTCAAAAGGGAAACTAACTACCTTGTGGCAAAGTCCCCGAAGAATTGATAACTTTCTCAGGTGCTGCAACTCATCTTTTAGTGTCCAACCATACCTTTTGGCTAGAAATTTCTTTAACCACCCTAATCTGAGATGACAGACATCCTTCATGTTTTCGTCATTATCTCCAAGCAAGAAATTTAGGGTTGAAGCAATTGCAGAGGATAAATCAGCTAGATTATTAACAGAGGCGATAACTGCTTTAACTGCATGCTTGAAAGCTCGAGTGACCATCTCATGTATACAAAAAGATTGTATATGAGGAAGCTTTTCTGCTAGTTCAACCTGATTCATTGCAATGAGACAAGTACTAAGAAGAAACGTTTACACTTTACACTGTAAATTCAATCCCTAAAGAACTGCGCTTGAAATTATTCCTATAGCTCAAACTGTAGAGGGAGGGAAAATAAGCAAAATTTACTGAAAGAATACATCTAACTCGCATCAGAATTATAAATGCTTTGACAAAAACAACTTCACACCATGAGGAATGAGATTTGTCAGGAAGCAAGTGAGAGATAGATTGTTAACTTACCACACGACCCAAAGATCGCATCTGTAGACCTCTTAAATGCATGAAGTCGGTTAGTGTGCGTCCATCAACAGGGGAGAGTTCAAGTGATCCAAAGTCTGTTACCTAATAAAGTAAGAGATTTTATTCACATACTGTTCTAAAACAATTGTAGACTTACCAGACATTATCAAATAATAGAAACAGAAAGTTACCAGCTTTGGTAAAGCAACTTCATCATAGTATGCATGTGCCATATTTATGAGCTCATCTGCCGACTGTTGCACAAAGTAAACTGGAAAAGTTAGAACAGTGATAATAAATTGACAGTAAAGGGAATCTGGCGATATATAATTTTTAAATCATTCAGATAAGATTTGCAAGACAAATTACTTATAGATGAATTTGAATTTTACTGTCCGAGGAAAAAGAAACGCAACATGTTTAATTAACTCTCGTAACCTTTAGATGAAGACCAGTTCCACTTTCTTTCAGACGCAGGAAGGCTTCTTCAGAAATTAGTTTCTTTAGTTCAGCCTCACCATTGAAACCACCACCATTCAGAGCTTCTACTTCAGTTTCATTATTCAAGCTGCCAGATGTACATTCATTTTCCTCGACTTCATATGTGCTACCTGCACCACTTGGCTTCTTTTCCCTCTTCTTCAGAAGTTTAAATTTCTTTCCAAGACCCTTGACTGCAGTTTCAGCAGCCTCATTGCCATCCTGCAAGCTTTTCGAATTGCTGTCTGTTGGAGTTTCCTGCTTCTGTAGATGTTGCACCCAACAAGAACCAAGTTCCCATCTAATAGGCCTTTCAGAAACGACTGGCTCCTCTTCCAATTTAATTAAGCTTTCTTTAATGACCCTTCGAATCACACATCTTGATGCCTCTAAATCATCCGCATTAGACTGAAGGGATTGACATCCTCCAGATGATTCAGCACAGTGGGACTTGTTAAGCAAAATCCTCAAGCTGCCAAAAATAGATATATATAATCCATCAGTAACTAGCACATGACGAAGATGCACTTGAAATGAAGTCCACAAAGTCATTGGGATTGCTAATGATAGGACAAAACTATCTTTTACATAATCATTCCGTGCAATAAAGGAGTCTTTGTTTAAAAAGATGCATTAGGATACCATTCACATAGCAAACCAGTAAATTTCAGATAGGAAGAATGGAAAGCAATGTATCGATCGGTACTCAGTTAGTCAGTTGATCTTATGAAATATACATGTGCATACAAACCTATTGACATTTAGAGCATTCGATCCTCCGTCTAGTTGCTCATCAATTTCAATATCTTGAGCTTCACACTTTCCATTCTTCACATCACCAACAACCTTTACTGTTACAGAGAATCCACAGTGTCTTACGGTAACAAGACCCAAAGAGGAAGTATCCTGCATAAGATTACTCTATTGTTTCAGTAACATGCCTTAAGGAATAACTGAATAAAGATCTTCAAGAAAACAATCTGAACATTTAAAAAAAAAAAAAATTGTGTGTGAGGGAGATGGGGGGAAAAAGAAAAGAAAGTAGAGAAAACTTTGGTAATTATTAGAAATGTGAGAAGTAAACCTTAGTCCAAACTACATATATAAATAAATAAATAAATAAAAAGCAGTTTTCAATGAAGGGCGAGATCCGGCCTTCCCTCGTACCTTGAGCAAACATGTTACATGCCCCTCAAAATATGAACGTAAGTGAGCAGAAGAAGACGTGTACTTACATGAACAACTACACTTTCATCTGCCGTCACTCCTTTCAGTAAATTCCTTCGAGCAACTTCCTTGGCAGACATTTTAGATGGTAGATTGCCATTAACTTCAACATCAGACTTTGAGCTAGCATCCTTTGCATCACGTGTTACTACGATAGATAAATCACCTACACGATCCTCTAGCAGCACTGAGCCGGGAGAACAGTTGGCTGTATCTTTTGATTTCAAATTGGAATCAATGAGACGTTGTATTGCTGCAACAGCTTTGAAGATTGAGACATCGACAAATTGACTATGAAGCAGAAAAGCCTTCCTATCTCGGATCACCCTCTCCTCCTCAGTTTTACAAGGGAGCTTAGCCAATATTGCAAAATCTGTTGCCCATGGTTGAAGATCATATTCTCCATTTCTTCCCTGTCCTCCACCATTGCCACCCCAATTTTCATCTTCCGCGGGTAGGGGTTGGAAGTTTGACAAAGACTCAGTAGCAGATGGAGGGACAAGCCAAGTATTTGCTCGGAATCCATATGGTAGATTGCCAAACTGAAATAGGAAAATGGATTACAAAAGGATCTTATGAAAATTGATCAAAAACACCAATTTTATGATCTTTAGAGAGTGTCACCTTATTGTGTTCCACAAAAGCTTTCATCAATGATTCATAAGCCTGCATTAGACACATCAAATAGTTACAACCTGAATGATTAAGCTTATTATGACTAGGGACAATGCCATTGTAGTGAGGAAGGCTATTTCAAAAATGCAAGTAAATGTACTTTCATCTTTGCACCAAAACAGTGCAATTTGAACGAGTATAATGAGTCAAATTCAACATGAACTCGTACCAAAAGCACAATAGGCCATATGGAGCGAATGCAGCAATGCACATTGCATTAAAGCAAGTCATGCAACTATCATATTCATACATATGCATAGAGTGAACTCCAAAGCAAAAGTACCCACATTGACGAAAGCTCGACTGAGCTGTTGCAGAAGATCTAGTAGGGAGTGGCTCTGTAGAAACTGCTTTCCCAGAGTGTAGAACCCTTTTACAGATGCAACCACTTGAACTAGCTTTCCATTGCACATCTTAATCTGCATGTGTTAAATCACATTTCTAGCTTCAATGAACTCACTAGCATTTAGCAACAAAAATGACTGCAAATTAAGTGAAACAAACAACAACATAATTGAAAAAAAAAAAAAAAATCACTGCACCTGCATTTCAAAATGGTCACCATTGCGCTTCTCTTCTCCATCAATTGGTTCACACCTCTTCAAATCTGCAAATCCAATTACAATTATTAAAAAAAAAAAATCCTACGAACACATTTTCTCAGGAACCAAACAGAGCTGAAGGAAACCTAAATTCCCAAATTTAGGGAAAATTAGAAAAATGAACTCACGTGTAATAGGTGAAGTGAGGTGGGAGAAAGAGAAGAAGTCGTAGAATTCAGAGAGCTTCGGCGTGGGGTGAATGGCGGCCATATCGAGGCTCTCCGACACCGCCGGGAGCGACGCCTCTTGGGGCACGGCGGAGCCATTCCGGAGCTCGACTCCGTCCGGCGGCGATACTGCTGGCGTGTGGCCATTGTTTTGGTGATGCGGCTTGCTCTTCTTCCCACGCGCCTCCGGTGGCGTTCCTCGCCGGGACTTGGCGAAGCGGGTCGTGCAAGCAACGATGTCCAGGAGCCGCCGCACGTGCGCTATGGCATGAGCCTCTTCGGTGTAGTCCTCTGCGAATCAGTGGCACAAGTGTAAATAAACGAGGATTTTGGGGGCAATTAAAAGAAACTGATGATTGTTGTTTTACAAAACTTAAAAGAAACAGGAAAAAAAATCCGACCAAATCTAAAACCTTTTTTTAAAAATATATATATATTCAAATACTCCAATGTCCATTGTTAGTAAGTCACCAGTTTTTATTTTGTACAGTATTTTTTATGAATTATTTTACCTAACAAAATGTGAAAATCTCAACTAATTTATCTCTTTATTCATGAAAACTTCAAAATAAATTAATTCTAACATCCCAAAATAAGTTAATAATACACATTTTCTTTATAATATTGTGAATATAATTGATAACAAACTTAAAATATAACTTATTACGATGACATTATTAATAAAAAAAATGTACTTATTTTAAAATAAAAATATAGAAAACATAACACAAATCTTGAGACGGAAAGAGCAATTTATAAAAGAACATTTCTATTATTTTTATCGAAAGGGAGATTGACATATGCGCTTGCATGTATTTTTTTACGTCGTTGAATTCATATGCATATTTCATCCTACTTATACGTTTTTATAAGATAAAAAATAAATAAAATTAGATAGGTAACTAACTCTTTACATCTACCAAATGACCATGGGAATTTGCCTAAAATATGCCAATCACAAAATGACTGACAGCAACTGCTTTGGTGTTTTTAAGACATCTTTGATAGCATAAATTAATATATTAAATAATCTAACCTACAAATAGGAACTCTCAATAAATACCAGTAGTAGTAAAAATAAAAATTGTTTAAAGAAAAAAAACTCCTCCTTTCAGTTTCTAAGTGGGAGTTGTGCAGAGCAGAGCTTCCAAGTTCCACCTACCTTCAACCATCTTCAACAAACATGGCTTCAGAGTCACAACCTCTACTCTGTCATTCAATCTCTGACCTTTGACCTGTTTATTTGTTAACTAATTAAACCACTTTTACTTAAATTATACTACTAATTAATCAATTAATTAAAACCACCTACCTCATGAGATAGAGAATAGTTTGTAAGGTGACATGTTTCTACATTCACTGCCAATAGCTTCTTCACATCAAGTATCTTGTCTGTTGAGATACCCTGAAAAACCATCCATTAATCCAAACTAATTAATTTCATAATTAAATAATGTGATTATTATATATGTAATTTGACAATATGAAAATACCTTGAGAACAACTTGTGTTTCATATGGAGTGATGACTGTAATGTCAAGAACACTAGGTACAACTGCAAATTGTGACCAAACAAATGATGAAAACAAGTTTCATAGATTTAAATCTCAAATGGTAATGAAAAAGGAGAAAATTGAGCAAAACCTTTCTCTTCTTTCTTCTTCTTCTCTGTTCTTGATTTACTGCCCTTTCCTCTGCCTGACTTTGGTGCCATTTTTTTCACTTCAAAAACCAAACATTTGGAGAAATATTCAAATACCCATATCAGATAATTACACTCCCAATTCCAACAATATGTAAAGTACTAACCAGAAACTGCTTCAAAAACAGAGCAAAACAGGGGATGAGAAGAAGAAGAAGAAGATATGGGAAATGGAGAAATGGAGAAATGGAAAAATGGGTTTTTTAATTTTACTTTTTTGAATATTGTTGATGTTGTTTTGAAGAAGAAGAAGAAGAAGAAGAAGATAGGATAAGGGTTTTAAGTTTACCCTCAGAGAGGATTTGTGAGCAATCCTGGCCTCTCCTTGTTGCTAAAAAACCTGATTGCTCTCTCACTCTCTCTCCTTATATATTTTTATTTTTCTCTCTCTCTAGAAAGAAAAAAAAAATGAAGCATGTGATGGTGGCCATTTAAGGGCAAAGGAGAGAGTCCATGCATGGGAGATAAAAACAAAGGGGTGTGTTGGGGTGGGGCCCAAGGGAGGATGGACGGTTGAGAAAGTGACACGTGGAGGATGATGGTTGTAGTTGCAGGTGAGGCCTTGCTAATTTGTTTTATCAGATGTTGGCACCATAGTTTTTCCCTCCCAGTGGGAGAGGTGATTTTTTGTAAATATGGACTGTTAATTTGTCATTGTTAAGTGTTTAGTAGAATCTGCAGAGAATCTCTCAATTTGGGTTTGTGTTTGTAATTGAATCCTCACTTTGTCCACATTTTTCATCTTTACTTGTGCTTCTAATTTAGTCACCTTCCCCTAATTAGAATGTTAATACAAAACGCGTAACTTTTATTATTGAATATAAGATACGAAACAATGAATTAAAAAATAATAATGAATTACGTTTTCTGAGTTTTGTTTTGAGATAATTTCGCAAAGATTTTTAAAATTGACACCAAAATTGTATATTCGCTTAAACTAATTTTTTATTAACTAATTCATTGTTAAGTTGACATCAACATCATATAACTCTTAAATTATCTATACATACTGGTTGGCTATTTTTTACCAAATCAAAATGCCGGTTTAGTACGTCGACGTTTCGATATTTTTACTCCAAGTCAAGGTCAAGGTCAAGGTCTCCGTCTTGGTCCTTGGTCTTAGCCTCTGTCTT
>JAYMSZ010002680.1:0-11620 GCA_036897665.1 Pelargonium citronellum
TCAATGTTTGTAAACTAAAAGTCATAAAAATATTTTTTATTCCCTCAAATCGATAAATATAAATAAATATATTATAACATTGAAACATATCCATTATCTATCCTAAACATTTTCATTAGTTATACCAAATACATAAAATAATACATGTAAATATAATACATTTGTGAATCCTCCTCCAATTTTTAATTGCGCGATACAAAATATGCCTCATTGTGTTTCCTGATTTGATTACTATGTATTTATTCCTATTTTATTACTTTTGTGAGCAAAAATATATGTTTTTTTTTCTTTTCGAAAGAATATGTTTTTCTTTTTTAAAGAGTGAGCAAAAATATCAATTTCTAAGAATTGTTTTTTTTAAAGCTTTTTTCTTTTTCTTTTTACCAAACATCCTATTAATAAACATATTTAATTAAGAAAATGGATTATCTTATCCATGATGTGGTGCTTTGATGCTTCCCTAGATAAAAAAGCTAAAATGCAAAATAGATATCAAAATAACCAGCCACCATCTCTCACTTAGCGCGTGCTTCTTACGCTCTTCCCACTACATCTTATCGGTTCGAGTATGGTTAACAAGTCTCAAAACGAGCGTGAGGAAGATAAGATAAAAAATATAAAAAGCGGAGAGGGGCATTTTAGGGAATTCACACAGAAAGTCGTCTGAATTTTCTGTGCGTAAAATTTAATATAATATTAAAAATTGAGGACACAACGACAAAACCAGATAATTTAATTTGATTAAACAAATCAAATTAAATTAATAGAAAACATTAAAAAAATATCATATTAAATAAAAAATTGTGAAAAGAAGGTGGTGAAGGTGGTGGTGTGATTGTGAGTGTTTAATGCAAAAGAAGAAGCAAAGTGAAGACCTCATCAACAGAGAGAGAGAGAGAGACTGTTTTTAGTTTTTTGGGGTCTGACATGTGAAGAAGAAGAAGAAGAAGAAGAAGAAGAAGAAGAAGAAAGAGACATGCAGAGACTCAATTTCTAGTAAAAAGGTAGCTCCTGTCTATCAATTTGGTCTTTTCTCTTTCTGGGTTTCTTTACTTTTGTCTGATTTTTTTCTCCCATTTTCTATCTCTTTCTGGGTATCAATATATATATGTATATGTATATGTGGGTATGTTTCATTTGGACCTTAAGATGGTAAAGTTGGAGACTTGAAGTTAGTGATGTTCTGGGTCTTGAGAGATTATGGAGAATTTGGTAAAACTAACACTGCTGTTGCTGATTCATATAATGATATATATTAATATATGTATTTGTGTTTGTGTTTCATTTGGACCTTAAGATGGTAAAGTTGGAGACTTGGAGTTAGTGATGTTCTGGGTCTTGAGAGGTTATGGAGAATTTGGTAAAACTAACACTTCTGTTGCTGATTCAAGTCATGGGTCTTTCTGTTTTGTGTGTGTGTGTGTGTGTGTTTGGGTTTGGTTGCTCTTGGTCACTGAATGTTAATTTGTTTTCCAATTTGATCATTGTGGATCTAATGCATGTTTATCCAATCTTCTGATTTTTTTTTTCACTTTTATTTTTAATGAAGAGCATGAGATATGTTTGATAATCTATTATGGTTTGTGCTTTCAAATGTTGAATAACTGTTGAGTATGATATATTTATGTGTGTGTGTGCGCGCGCGCGCGAGATAACTTTTGATTTGAAAAACAAAATAGAAGTTGGGGTTGTATGTGCATGACAACATGTATTGCTGTTGTTTGTTTCTTCTATCTTTGGATTCTCTTGGCACTTTCTGGTTTATATTTTTGAGAACTGAATTTGGTATAGCTCCTTTTTGTCTTTGGTGCAGAGTCTGTAAGAAACTTAGATTCTTTGAGCATTACTGTATTCAAATTCTAATTTGTTTACTTTTCTTGGGAAGGAATCTGATGATTTTTAATGGTATATCTCGCATTATTTCGACTGTTAATTTATGAGTTGAGTCATTGATCATAATTTGTTTCTTGAGTTATTACGTTAAACTGAAGTTAGTAGCGCATTATGACAGGTTACAATTCTTTGAATTTAAGATACCGAGGAGCCTGAGGGATATACTAAGTGAGGGAATTTCAGTTTTTTGCAAAATTCGACCAATGGTTTCTACAATGCAAGATATGTGGAAGAAAGATTTTGGTATGAACTCGGCTCATTCAACATCCCCATACGCTGGCTGCACGTCGTGGGGGAATTCATCTGAATCGGAACTCCAACAGTCGTCACTGTCTCAGAGTTTGAGCTTGAAGATGGGAGCTCCACTGCGGAACTATCATAATTCGAAACAAATCAATTTTCAGTTTCAAGACCAGGACTCGTCGTCTAGTCAATCAACCGGTCAATCTTATCCTGAAGTGGCTAGTTTGGGGGACAGCCAAAGTATACTTTCAACACAATCAGGTCATTATACACATTGCATATGTTTCTCGCTTTTGTTCTTCTTCAAGTGTGACCCGGGATGTGATATTCGTGGGTACATGTGTGTGTGTGTGTGTGTGGAAATTGATGTTTCAGGCGAATCAACAGGGAACCGAATCTCAGAATTGTGAGTTAGTTTAAGTTGCTCAAAAGTCTAAACGGATCAAAGAACTTCATAATGGTGTGTGTGCGCGTGAGAGTGAGAGTGAGAGATTACTGAACTTTATTATGAAATAGAGTTATAGCAAGTAGAAAATCAAACGAAGAGGAAAGATAGTTGGAGAGCAATATTTTTAAAGTAGAAGGTTCTACGTTCGTCGTTCGGTGAACATCCTTTATGTCTGTTTTTCCACTTACGAAAATTAGTCCTGAGAAGGGTTTTGTCAGCTCGCCACCATAGCTTTACCTTGTCTACTTGATGTTCTTGACCTCAACAAGCAAAAGTAATGGTTTTATCGGCCTTCCTGGTAGGCTTGAAATGTTGTCTGATTTATCTTTTTCTTCTCCTGCTTAGGACATAATGACAATGATCAGAAAGCCGTGGGAGCTGGAGGTCACTCTAAATTAGCATCGTCAATGGGATCTCAGGATTTTCTCTACGCTCCTTCACAGGTTGATTATTGCCAATCAATTGTAGGTTGATACATGATTGTGATTTGCCGATTCAAGGGTAGATCTTACTTGCTTCATATCTTATCGTTTCTGGTTTCAGGCTCGTGTTCCATTCCATTATGCTGAACCATACTTCGGTGGCTTATTGACCGCTGCCTACTCCTCCGAGGCTTTGGTATGTTTCTTATGGCTTTTAGATTTGGTCGCTCTCTTGTTGTGTTAATATGACAATTTGAATTATTGCTCGCTGCTTATGCTTAGGCCTCAAATATGATAATCTCGTTCTAATTTTCTAAATTGTAATTTATTGCATGCCTAGTACCAAACCTATTGCGCCAAATATAAGAAATATTTTTTGAAAAAAATGGTTAGAGAGGTCCCTAAACTTTGAGAAAAGCAAAAATAGTACACTAACTTTGAGTTTTGGGGTCAATTTTGTTCCTACCGCTTAGTTAGAGTTATTTGCTGTTAACCTTAATGATGTGGTGCTGATGTGGCATTTAAATTTTATTTATTTTAAATGTCACTTCAGTGCCACATAGATAATTGTTTATTCAATCAACTATTTTAAATACCACATCATTGCCATGCCATCAAAGTTTACGGTCAACTAACTCTAACTAACGGAATGGACTAAATTGACTCAAAATCTCAAAGTTCACGGACCATTTTGGCTTTTTGAAATCTTAGGAATTAAATCAATGATTTTTTGAAAGTTCATGAACTCAATTGGCAATTTTCCCTTTTTTATTTAGTGTACACTTCAAAGTCCGAACATGTCATCCTCCTTTTTTGGGGTGATAGTTTATGCGCTTTATTTTAATGGGTCAGGACAGGGTCGGTCCTTAACTCAGCATCAATATGAGATTTTTTTAAAGTTTGGCCTCTAGAATAGAAATTCGAAACTATCTTTAAGTGGATGTGCCAAATGTACAAATATTTTTCAACCTCAAAGATTCTTCAATCTTGTATTCTTGCTTTGTTTATAATTCTTTCACTTTGCATCTCCTTTGTTCTTATTCTCTGTCACTTCACAATGTTTTTAATAGCATACAAGTTTAGTCTTTATTTACATAAAGTCCAAAATTTCAAGGCATATATAGGTGCAAATTGATGACAAGAAAGTCGGGTTATTCTTCGAATTAGTTGGTAATGAAACCCATTAGCTCAGAATGATTCCAATATCCAATTCCATGTCTGGTTTCAAGTTTCAATCCTTAGGATTCTAAACTTCAGCGGTTCTCTTGTACAACCCTTGACCTGAAAATTTATATAAACCCGAACATTTCCGGTGTAAGACGAGGATGTTTTATCTGAGTTATCCTTTCATGAGATGTTTATCGTTGAAATGTCTTCAGATTCATCATCCCCAAATGTCGGGGATGACACCCTCTCGAGTGCCACTTCCTCTCGATCTTACGCACGACGAACCCATATTCGTCAATGCAAAGCAATACCATGGAATTCTTAGGCGGAGACAGTATCGCGCTAAGCTCGTGGCTCAGAACAAACTCGTTAAAGCTCGGAAGGTATGCAATTTTTTTGTTTTTCTGTTGAAACTAGAGTTGGCGATTCTGGGTCTCAACAGGACAACACGAAATGAGCGTGTTTGGGTCGTGTAGTGTTTGTGTTAAGCCCCAAAAGCACGCATGTATGATTGATTTATCATATTGTGACACACCCGACTCACACTTAGGGGGTTATAATGGTAAATTAACCCCAAAACAACCCTAGTTAGTTTACATAGTTATGCTAAATAGGTTAAATTTGTGATATTTAATTGTGTTGGGAAGTGTTGTTTCAAGCGTGTTGGTATTGTTGTGCAAAACGTGTTAGGTTATGTCTTGTCAATCTGGTCAATTACTCCATTTATTAAAAGATGTCGTGTTCGTGTTTAATATTTGAGCACAACTATTGAAGCTTGAACACGACGCGATCGAGACACACATATACGGATTGCTAGCTCTAGTTGAAACATATTACATAACTAAATATACATTGTACCATCATGTGGATCGATATTGACATGTGACGGTTGTGCAGCCATATCTTCACGAGTCCCGTCACCTTCATGCGTTAAAGAGGGCTAGAGGTTCCGGTGGGCGCTTTCTCAATGCAAAAAAGCTCCAAGAATCCAAGTCTAGTCCAACCAATGATGGATATGCCGTATCCAAAACAAATGTTGCTCATTCCACCACATCAAGCTCCAATGTCACGAGCGCCTCCAACAGCGACAACATGTTTCATCACCCGGAATATAGATACTCTAGCTACCCTTCTCGCATTGGTGGACCCACACAAGGTCACTCGGGCGGTGGCACACACGTAGGTGCGAATCAGGTTCATCTTCCTCACATCCGATAAGCTCAGCTAGTTGTGTTCGGTGTGGAAGGTACTCATGCTGGCATTCCATAGGGAAGTCATCCTTGGCTCTGTTACTATTTAATTTACCCTTTTTGTGTTCCGTTGCTTGTCATCTTTTGCTTAGTGAAAAACTAAGGATGTATAAGACGACTGCTCGGTTTGAAAACTTTGGGAAATCACACACGAATGAGTGTGTTTATGCATTTGAGTCGCCTGGCTTAAATTTATGGATTCGTGTTCCCTTAAAAGTGCATTTTGGTTGAGGTGAAAAATAATAAAGTGCCTCTATATGGTAAATGTATTATATGGACTCTCATGAGCCCGAGATTGCAGGTTTGAGTCAGGAAAACAATATGTCGAAAAAAGTAGGGCCAATGCTGTGCATGTAAATGACCTAATAGGGAAATTACATGTACGTCTGTGTTTGTCTTTAGTCGCATTGTCGCTTGAATTTACGGATTTGTGTTCAAGAACATTGATTTTTTTCGCGTAGAAGTACATTTTAGCTGTGGTGAAGAACTCGACATTGCATGTTTGAGTCAGCAAAACAGTCTCGTAAAAGTAGTTGCAAAGTTTTCCATATAAATGACCTTGCGGGTGATTATAGAGTTGACAATCTAAACACAAATACGCTGAACCCATCCAAAATTCCGCGAGTCTTCCTTCATGGGTTGGTATTGCCAACAAAAACAAAAAAAGATGTTTAAACGAATAATTACGGTATCAAGTCCGAGTCTCTCAACTGATGTTGTTATAGCCGATAAAAAAAATGATACAAGTAAACTCGACAATACAAGCCGGGCAAAAAATTCACGCACTATCATTTTTGCAACTTTTAAATCGAGCATGATTTTTTTCACAAGGGTTGAGACACGTTAGAACTAACGATTAAACGAGAATCAACAATTTAAATCAAATAAAAAATGTATGGCTCATGGTCTGTTGATGGGCTGGGCCCAAGCCCATAATCCAAGACAAAAAAGCCCACTGGCATAGTTAGACATGGCGCCAAAGTGCTCAATTTGAAATACCAAAAACACCCTCAAAGAGAAGAATATTTACAGTTCCGTCCTCGTCCCTCTCCAATCTATAAAAGCTCAGAAAAAAACAGTTAGAATTAAGAAAGCTCTCTGTTTCCCTCTCAAGTCTCAACATTGACTTGCAAAAGAAGCAACAAAATACGATCTTGAAGAAGCGAAAATGGAAGATTATCCGAAAAAAATGGAGGACGTGTTTAAGGACTTCAAGGCTCGAAGGGCTGGCTTGATCGATGCCCTCACCATAGGTATGTGACGAACCCTTCACTTTGATTCCCGAGAAAATTGGCCGGAAAATGATTTTACTTGTTTATTTCTGTCAAAGTTTAGAGTTTTTGTCATTTTGGGTCTTGGGTTTTGGTGGGTTGGTTGCATTGTTGTTTAGATTTTCAGTTCTGTTTCTAATTGGTTTTTAAGGGAAATGAGAAATTGAGCAATGGAACAAGTGTTTTGGTAATTTTTTTTTATATTTTATTTGAGAAAATAGGTTGGTGTGGAAGAGAAATGAGACCCATTTGGGAGAAACAAGTAATTTTTGGGTATTGGGTTTTGGTGGGTTGGTTGCATTGTTGTATAGGGTTTCAGTTCTGTTTCTATTTGGTTCTTGAGGCAATTGAGCAATGGAACAAATGGGTTTGTGTGGAAGAGAAAATGAGACCCACCTGGAAGAAACAAGTAATTTTGGGTTTTGGTGGTTTGGTGGCATTGTTGTTTAGATTTTCAGTTCTGTTTCTAATTGGTTCTTGTGGTGTGCTATTGAGGAGCAATGATACAAATGGGTTTGCTTGCCGATAAAAAAAAGAAAAGACAAATGGGTTTGCTAGTCTCTTGAGTTTTGGGTTATGATGAGTTGGTTGCATTGTTGTTTAGATCTTCATGTCTGTACCTTATTGGTTCTTGTGGTGTGTTGTTGAGGAAAAATTGAGCAATGGAGCAATTGGGTTTGCTAGTTTTTTTTATTCTTCTGATAACATGGGTTAGGGTGGAAGACAGAGAAACAAGTCACTTGGGTTTTGATGGGTTGGTTGCATTATTGTTTAGATTTGTAGTTCTGTTGCTAATTGGTTCTTGTAGTCTGTTATTGAGGAAATTGAGCAATGGAAAATGGGTCAGGGTTTATTATGCTGAACACTTGAAATGAGCTCTCTATGTGCTCCCTCTAGCCTTGTGTTTTTGTTTGGTCCTTGAGAAAGTAAGGGGAAATGGGAGAAAATTCTGAATTGGGTGTTAGTGTTTGGTCTTGTGATAATGCACCTTATCTATGTTTTTGTCTATCCTCAGTTCATTTTTCTTTTCGTTTCTGGATTTAGGTTGTCGGGTTCTGTTTGGTTCCCTGGAAACTTGAGGAAAATTAAAGAAGTGACCAATTCAATTTTCTTTTTTGTTCTTTGATACATATTTGGCCATGAATTTCAATGAACAATGCATAGGAGGAGGTTTCTCAGTTACTTATGTTGTTAAGTTTTTGGTGGCATTATGTTGTGTCCTTATTTTAATGTGGAGAGAGTTCTGATGAAGTTCCAGGCTAGAAAAATTACAGTTTAGTTGTTTTTGTTTGGTTTCGGGGGTAAAGTAAAGGAAGAAAAGAATTAAAATTTCAAGATAGGTGTATGGAGTCATGAAGACGTGTTTGCATGTTGCGATAGAATTGAGGAAAGTGGAGAAGAGTAACAAAACTTAACTATAGGTTTTTGTTTTTGAGAATCCCAAATATGAAAATCTAATATTTAAATTTTTGCCTTTTAAATCTATATCTTACATCTTTATATGAAACTTAATTTAGCAATGTTTTGCTTTAAGCATTAATGTAATGTTTTTTCTACTCCAGATCTTGACGAGGTCTATCGGCAGTGCCACCCAGGTTTTTCTTTCTTTTCTTACTTTTTTGAAGTTATAGTTTTAGCAAGTGTCATAGGTTATCCAAGTGTCTCAATGTTGTCATTGCTTTTGTATTGCCGGTACTAGATATGCCATATTGACATCATTATGTTACCGTGAGAGCAATGTATGTTCATAGAGATTTGATGTTTGTTACCTTTCCATTTCGTGAACTACATTAGCAATGTGATAAGTGATAACCATATAAAGATGTTAGAAATGTGTCTCATGGTGTAATATTGACACGAATTTCTTTTGAAAACTATACTTTGTTACAATGCAAAGCATAAAATACTCACATTTGCATCTCTTTCTCCAGCAGTCTATCTAAACCTGTTTATAAGTTCATTTCTTTCTTATAGATCATGCAAACCTGTGTTTGTTTGGCCATCCGAATGGGAAATGGGAAGTCAATTTACCTGATGAAGAAGTGCCTTCAAATCTCCCGGAGCCGGCACTTGGTATCAACTTTGCAAGACCGGATGGCTCGCCAAACAGGCACTGGATATCTCTAGTTGCTTGTCATAGCGATGCATGGCTACTTTCTGTCGCTTTCTATTTTGCTGCCCGTTGTGGATTTCATAAAGCTGATAGGTACCGTTCTATTACACGACTAATCATATTACTAACTCTGTCTCATTATTTACTAGTACCAATAAAATGAGAGGTATGTTTCTGTTGCATTTTTGTCACATGAATATACCTATAATAAGTTAGTTAGTATGACTAGTATGCAAGTAAAAGTTATTTTTGTTTTGGATATTATAGTTTGTTATTATAACGGAACTGATTGTTAATAACTTGCTCTTCAAATGTATTCAGGGAGCGCCTTTTTGATATGATCAACGAGATTCCTTCGATACATGAAGCTGTGATTCAGTTTCAGTCTGTAAAGAAACCGTCAGACTCAAATCACAGCAATGAGGCCAAGACAAACTCGGAAATGGTAAAAACTGACCTTTTTCGTTTCATAGAAAAGAAATGCATGGTTAACTTGTCACGGCTTTTATTTAGGGAAGCTCTGTCCCTACAGCTATTAGCGGCTACTAGTAGCTGAGGCGAAATAATTTTGTGGCTATAAACTAAACATCTTGCGTGGAATAGCCTTACATATATAGACTTACAACCATGTAGATTTGTGTAGTTATGTGGAAAATGGCTTCGGAATCATGTAGCTAGGTTTACAAATGGTGTTAACTGTTTTTACACTTTTGTGGTTGAAATCATTAGTGAAGCTAGATTCACAATGGCTTTGGATTTGGAATCACGCCTTCTGGAGTGGAGCTTCCACCAATCACTCACGAATGAGTTGGCACCAAGGGCTCATCCCCTTGTTTTGAAAAATACGGCATCTAAGTGAAACTTGAGGATTTTGCTTCAAATGGGTGTTAACTTTCCTTACATTTTTTGTGGTTTAACTTGCTTTACACTTGTGGTGAGACCAGCAAGGATCTGAATCTCAGGAAAAACACTCAGAACCGGCGTCACCAGAAGAAGATCACGAGGACATTGATGAGGAAAATGAAGGTAACATTGTGTGTAGGGCGTGTGGCGAGAACTATGTTCCTGGTGACTTCTGGATTTTCTGTGACATATGCGAGAAATGGTTCCATGGAAGGTGTGTGGGGATGACACCGTCAAAGGCTGAACGTGTGAGGCTGTACAAGTGCCCGTTATGCCCCACCAGCAACACGAGAGCTCGGGCCTGATAGGGTTTGGGACATAGCCTCGTTGCGAACTCTGGTAATTGTTGTTTTTTTTTTCTCTCATATGTGCATCATGTGAATAGGCATATCTTTGGTTGGTATATTTTTGTTTTCAATGAGACTGTGGTTGCTTGTAGTTTGGTTTAGATGTTCAATACTTTGATTCCGAAGATTTGACTCTTATGTTCTATAATTCAATATAAGATCTCTTTGTTGGGTTGTGAATTTGACTATTGGTAGCTTAGTTTATGCCTTTGCATTGCGAAAGATCTCAATATGTTGGGTTGTGATTGCTGCTAGCTTATTTGATGCCTCTTCGTAGATTACGGATGCTGATGCTCATAATTTTGAGTCCGAATTACCGGCTCTATTTTTAAATTATACCACATTCAAATTAATTCTCATCCGAGCCAAAAATACCACGATGGCGGCTAATCTATACTCATTATTGTTTTTCGAAACCTCAAGACTAAGCTATCAAGATATTATTATGTAGACATCAGAATTGAAAATAAGACATTACAAAGTCTATTTTTTCTTTCTATATCTTATTTGAATATTAATTTCATACCATATATATTGTTTTGTTTTGTAGTTTCTACAAAATAGACAAATAGAAAGTTAGAAACTAAAAAGGTTTGTTTTCTTCTTGATGAATGATGATTGAAGTTGAAAGCTCCCAAGGCCCACTGTTTGTCAAGATTGATGAACCATAAAACTTTGGGTGTATGTGATCCACTTTTAGTCCCTTTTGGTCCTATCTTCCAAAATGTCATTTTCCAATCAATTGAAATGTTTATTGAGTTCCTGTTTCTTTCCAAATGCTCAGCACAATTACTAAACATGTCATGTTTATGTTTGTATTATAAAATGCATCACACAGTATTGCAAACTGACCTCATAAAATGACTAAACTCTCAAAAGGTAAAAGTTTTAAGAAAAAGAAATATGATGATTAACAATTCTAAATACAAACCTATCCATAAGATTTTGAAGTGGGTGCTAAAAGATTCATGAGTAGATAAAGGGCAATTAACAAAGCCTTATTTGATACTCCAAACTCCTACCATCATTAAATAATTGAGTCCAACCCCACCAAAATTTATCAATCTTATCCACAAAACAACACAACCCAAATATTCTTTTCCACACCCAACAACACCAACACCAACATGTGCCAATGTATATTAAAATCAAAGAACTTGAAGAAAGCAACAAAGGAAGATCACACTTCCACAACACTACACAAGATGCTCTATCAATTTGTGTCTATCAAAAGAATCATAATGAAAATCCTCACATGAAAAAAGCATAAAGCTTTACTAAAAGGGCAAATTGCGGATAACCCCTATAGGGTTATCACTAAAATCAAATAGCTCCCCTGTACTTTCATTAGTGGCAAATAACCCCCTAAACTTGCCAATAGTGAATTCTGTTATGACACCATTAGTTCAGTATACGAAAATACTAAAATACCCCTAAGTGATTTATTTTTTCCAACCAAACGGGGCCTTAAGTTTAATTAAAAAAAAAAAAGCAAAGATCTGGACATTTTATCGCCGGAGGAGTGACGATGCCGGAGATGGAGACGATGCCAGAGCAAAGAGA
>JAYMSZ010002681.1:0-11617 GCA_036897665.1 Pelargonium citronellum
AAAATCTAACAAAACCCTAACTTGCTATCAAAGCAAGACTCGCTATCAAAACGAGAAAGACCGCAATTTGCTAATTACAAATCCAAGAGACTGTTGCCGCTCTGAAATTAAAAGCAGTCGTAACCGAACAAAAATCCTATTCGACTCTCAAAACGACAAAGAGAAAAGAGTTTTTTTCTTCTTCTTAATTATGCACAATTTGAAGTAGATTTTCGCAAAGGAAACCCACGCTTACAAAATCTTTTATTGATATAGAATCAAATTATAATTTTGAACCAATTTAGTATCTATGGTTAGACTCCTTCGGTGGATAAAAGAAAAGTTGCTGCCGTGGATTTTTGTTATTTTCTAGTTAAAAAATAAACAAAAATTAAAATTTAAAACCCTCTCACTTGTCTCTCCTTCTCACTGTGATCCAACTCCGGCACTTTCTTCTGGTTTTCCATTCAAAACTCGAACTCGTTCTCAATCGCGTTCGTCATCTCGCCGGACGAAGACATCATCGGCGACGCCAGAGGATCTCTCCGGCTTGTCTCCGACGAGAGCTTCGCCGCTTTTCCAAGTCCTCAATCCGTGTTCAGATACGAAGCAACAATATTCGTCTTGTAACGGTATATTTTGCAGAATTAATTGCTTACTTCATGTTTGCGAAGGATAAGATCCATTGAAACAAGTATAGCTTTCGCTCGTATGATTGGGCTAAAAATTACATTTCAAAGGTTTTGGGGTTTATTGATTTCTGAGAAATACAATTAAAACTGTTCAACTTTATTTTGAATCTATTGGATAGGTTTCAGAGAAACCTAAATTTCGAATTTGCATCTCTAGACCTCAGCAGTGTGCTCCCTTTACTGTTATCAGTCAGATTTTAAATTCATTTTCAGTACTTTCAACTACTAATTTACATGTTTCTTGAAACAGTATTGTTGTTGTGAATTTGCTTCCATTTTGGTCGCTTCTCTTTCTCTCCGACTCTCTGTGCGATGGAATTAGGAGCCTCTCCGTCGTTCCCTTCGACGCCCCGTTGGAACATGGAGCGACCTTTCCTCACCGGCCGATTCCACCAGGTTTTCTCTCACTTTCTACTTTCATTTTCTGAGAACACAATCAACAACGTTGTTCTTCTGCCACATTTTCTATCCTGCTTTGAATTTTCAATTCCTTTACAAATATATATAGCTTAATGAAGTAGAAAATTTCCATTTCTTATGAACCGAGCTGCAGAAACGGAAAATTTTGTGATTTCATTTCCTTTTCGTATCAGAATAAAAGAGTTTTAGGGATTGGCTCTAAATGCACTCCTCAATGTGTTGAGATTACAATTGTATTTGTACAACAAGAAAGAAATCAATAAAAGGAATCAGAATTATATGGCTACAACTTATTCATAAATACCTTAAAATTAATATTTTTTATTCTGTTGGTATGTCATTTTACCTGTCCAGGAGACAAAAGCCACATCTCGATTTGCCGAAACTAAGGGTTTTTCTGTTGACTCCATGAGGTATTTGTAAGAGATTTAGTTGCTTTTCATTTTTAATAATTATAATCACAAATGCTACTCATTATTATTTCTTAATTTGTTTTGCTTTAAACTAAATAGCTCTGGATCAGAAAAGGCCATAGGCTGCTTTGATACTGCAGTCCAGGTATGTTTTTCCTCTGAGTGATTGCTTCTTAAGTGAATTTGGTATTTTTAAATTTTATTTGATATACATTTTTTCTTTAGTGATCGGTGGGCTCTAGTTACTAATACAAACTGTATACCCAGCAAATTAAACTGTTTTCTTTATGTTTGTCTCATATTGAACTATTAAGGAATGTGTTTTTTAGTCTAATTCTGTATCCCATCATATATATTCATGATGTAAATTGAAACTATAGGATCAATTTGTCGGTCAGCTAGATTTTCTTTATGGGCAGTATGTATCTAAATGTTCTATGTTTCTTTGAAATGTATGACACTGGGATATGATTTGTTTGTCAAAATTGGGAGTGCTGAACTGTTCAGTTTTCAAGCATTATCACAAACTATTTAGTTTGCCCATGACTTTAATGGAATGCCTTGTGGAACTATTTTGACAAGCCACACAGTCTGCTTGATGCAAATGACCTTTTTTCTATAATTTATTTGTTTCAAGATGGACAGAGTACAAGAAATGACTGACCTTTGGAGATGGGATATATTGATTATCTATTTAATTCATTATTTACAGGACATATAATTTAACATGTGCGTCTCTTTGTGTTTGTTTACTATGTTCTATTTTATTCTAAGCGCTCTTATTTACAAAAGGTTGTCTAGTTTATTATTTTATTCCATACTTTGGCTCAAAAGTGGACATTTTGTAATTTGTTTCACTCATAGTTTCTTTCTGTTATAGGAACTTATTGTTATTGATGATCTCCTATCAGCATTGGTTGGAATTGAAGGACGGTACATTTCAATAAAAAGAGTATGTGGAAAGGAGGATGATATTACCTTCCAGGTTGATGCATCTATGGATTTGGCCCTTCAGGTAAGAACTAGAGTCTTTTTGGATGTGCTTGTACAAGCAACTTAGTGGGTGGATTTTATTTCCTTCCTTGTGTGGTTACATTTGGTTTATAGTGGGAGGGTGTTAAAGAGTGTAGGCAGTAACAAAACAGAGAGTACATAAATTAAAAAAAGAAGATAAAATATGTTTTCCAATTTGTGATGGGATGCAAATTGATCCCATGCCTCATGTTGTTTGGGTAGTGAGATTCTTAAAGGAAAGTAATATGTAATTTTTGCTGGTTTGTCCCAAATGTGAAGGGCAGGATTGGAATAAACTCCCTGCAAACAATTGCTTCCTAATATACTGATATTACAAGGTTGTAGAATTTAGTCAAACATGTCTCCATTTCTTAAAACTCCTAAGGAAGTGTTAGAGGAAACTGATGAACACCCAAATGCTTCAGATCTCAGATGAGGCGCTCTAGGGTGTTGACTTTATTATTTACCCATGCATGTAATGTAATTACCAGTCATTATTTCTGATTTCATCCTTTTCCTTCAAAGTTGTGTGAGCTTATTGAGACATATGATTGCAGGAACTGTCAAAGCGGATATTCCCTTTGTGTGAGAGCTTTCTACTTATTAACGGGTTCGTTGATTCGAGGTCTCACTTCAAAAATGGCTTGGTTAATCATGCCTTTGCTGCTGCACTCAGAGCACTCCTTCTAGTATGATTTCTTGTTTATCCGTGTGTTTTAGTAATATAAATCTTTTTTTTAACTTTCTACTTATGTAAACTCAATTCTAACACATGACATATCGGTTTTTTATTTTATTTTAAAGTAATGTGTTTTAATAAAGGAATTAGCAAAATAGGTGGGTTTTAGAAAGAATTAGCAAAATAGGCCAAAGTCCAATTGGAGTGGTACTGGGCCCTTTGACTAATATAAAAACAATCATACTCCTAACTATTCTAATCCTTAAATGCTACCAAACCCTTAAATATCTAAATCAACCAAAACCCCTTAGTGTATTTTAGGGGTTTTGGTTGATTTAGAGACTTAGGGTATTTTAGGGGTTTGAGTTGGTTCAAAGATTATGATACTTTAGGGGTTTAGGTTGATTTAGGGATTAGGGTATTTTAGGGGTTTGAGTGGTTAGGGTATTTTTGAGCTTTGGGTAACGTTTATGGATTAAGATAGTTAGGGTATGATTCTTTTTAGTCCAAGGGGCCAAAGCCAATTGGAGTGGAGCTTGGGGTCCGAACGACACTCCCAACACCACTTCAATTGAAGTTTGACCTATTTTGCTAATTTTTCTATTAAACAAATTATTTAGAAAAAAGCTCCAAAACATGTCTCATTTAACTTGTAACTTCTATACGAAGAGCTATCATTGCCATATATCAACTATTGGTTATACATGGATAACTTTGTGGGTTGGTTCATTCACGTGGAAGAATGGGTTTATGTAGAAGTTATTAAAACATCGTCATATATTATAAGAATGGAAATAGTGTGCATGTATACAGTGCTTAGTTTATATATGTTGAAATATGAGAGAAAAATTATATTATTGATCTTAATATTGGTATATGGGAGAGCGTATTTATAGGCTTGATAGTTTGACTACCAATAATGGCTAACAAGGATAGTGAATAACTAAAGGTATTACAATTTAGGATATTAATGTAATATATAATTCAAATCAATTGTAATTGATTTTCATAATTATTCTCTGACACACCCTTTCAAACTTTCAAACTCAAGGCGATAATTTTGAAATTGTCTAAACAAATAGAATTTTGACCATGGAACCGATGATCATTGTGGCAATCCATGCGGGAGAGAACGACAAGAGGAAACATTTTGAGTTGTGTCAATGAGAGGAAGGCGAATACTTTGGTGACGCCAAAATGTTAGTGAAACACTAGGAAGGGGGTCCCTGGAGCTTCACCAAGGTAGAACACCAAGGAGGATGTTTGGAGAGATTGTTAGATGAGAACACCATGAGAGATTGCCAGTTATGTTTTAGAGGGTTAGATTGTTTATGTGAAGTAAGAAGAGAACTAAAATTTAGAAGGAGAATATTAATTGTGAGGAAGATATAGAAGTTGGCTGGGCAAGCACCTAAGGTTGCCGCCGGAATAATGAAAGATTCAAGAGACTCTCAAAATAGAACATCAAGAGGCTTTCATACCATGTTGAGATATGAGAGAGATTATATTGTTGATCTTAATATTAGTACACAGGAGAGCCTATTTATAGGCTTGATAGTTTGACTACCAACCATAGGTATAAAGGAAAATGAAGAACTAAAGATATTACAATTGAGGATATCAAGGGTATTAATGTAATTGACAATTCAAATAAATTATAATTGATTTTCAAAATTTATTCTTTAACAATATCTAATACTCTTAACCCTCCCTTTATGCTTGTCAATTCTTTGCTTTGAATTGTCACTCATCAATTTTCTTTATCAGGATTATGAAGCTATGGTGGCTCAGCTTGAGCATCAATTTCGACTAGGAAAACTTTCCCTTCAAGGATTGTGGTTTTACTGTCAGGTATGAGTTCACCTTTCTAAGTCCATGCCACCAACTGAGGGTATTTGCTCAATGGGTTTTCCACCATTTGTTGCAGCCCATGATGGGGTCCATGCGAGCGTTGTCCTCTGTGATAAAGAAAGCTTCTGCGAATAATTATGTTGGTTCTTCAGTTCTTAACCTCTTGCAGAGCCAGGTATGATTTGAGGTGTTCTGTTTTTGTTTGGAAAGTTGCACATCCAATGGCCGTTCTCTAATGTTTTCAAATATTGATTTTTATTTCAACTTGTATAATCAGGCTGAGGCCATGGCTGGTGATAATGCAGTAAGGTCCTTGCTGGAAAAGATGACACAATCTGCAAGTGTTTCTTATCTCGGCATATTAGAAAGGTACATTGAAAGCCACATATTAATATGTTGTGTCAACATCACGATGTCATCCCTTTTCATGAATGTATTGAATTTAAATTTGCAGCATTAAATTTAACTTGACATCATATTTTAGTTGAAGTCAGTCAGCTGTAACATGATCTATGTAAAATAACATTCTGGATCTATATATTTATACATTACACATGGTTTCGATCATTTTCTACTCGTCTTTTAGAGTTAGTTTATGATAACTCTAAGTTTTTGCTCAAATGGAATTAAATACAATTTTAGGTGGGTATATGAAGGAGTAATTGATGATCCTTATGGGGAATTTTTCATCGCCGAGAACAAATCTCTTCAAAAGGTATATTATTTGTATTCACTATCAAATATATGCCAATTTATATTTTAGATGTTTATGAATTTTCTTATATTTGATAGGAGAGCCTTACACAAGATTACCATGCCAAGTATTGGAGTAGACGGTACAGCCTCAAGGATGGGATTCCTAGCTTCCTTGCTAAGATTGCTGGGACAATTTTGACCACAGGAAAATATCTAAATGTCATGAGGGAATGTGGGCACAATGTTCAGGTTTTCTTGTGATTAAACCTTCTATGCAGCATACCTTCTGTGAAAAAAAGAGAGAAATGAGTTGTCCTAGATTTACATGTTGCATTGTTAGTACATACTTTTGATTCAATTGCTACAATCAGGTCCCCAAAACGGAGAATTCAAAATTAATGAGCTTTGGCTCAAACCATCATTATCTTGAATGTATAAAAGCCGCTTATGAATTTTCCAGTGGTGAGCTCCTAAATCTCGTTCATCAAAAGGTGAGGGTTAATTTTGAATTGTATGCATGGGCTCATTGTTTGTATTTTTGGTTCCAACTCATTATTTTTGTTTGAGTAATTGTTTTATGTTAGTGCCTCGTGCTCTAATTATTTTCTGTTAATTTCCTCTGTAGTATGATCTGATGGGAAAGCTACGGGCAATAAAGCATTATCTTCTTCTGGATCAGGTACATGATATTTTAGTTAGTAAATTTGAGAATAGAATTCCATTGACTAGATTATAATGGTTGGTTCCCAGAGCTTAATTTGACTGAAGTAGGCTCGTCTTGAGATACTCAGTTGTAGTTTCCGTCAAGATTTCCTAACCTATCTGGTGACTGCTATCTGCTATCTCAATCTTATTATGTGTATTATGTGAATCTAACTGAAGTTATGGGTACTTTTGGCAGAAAGTGTATTTAATGTGCAAAGTGGGTGGATATTTGTAAACATTGACATCAAACATATTTAACTGAGTTAGCAAGGTCAAATCTGTAACTTGACTCCAACTAACCAATCCCCCATACTACATAGTGAAAGGCAATGATGGTTTGCAGATCTTACTCCTGACATTGTCTAAAGTACCTAATACTTGATAATACATAACTGGAGGTCAGGCTGCTACACTCAAATTAGTTCCTTAGATAAAACTTTCAAGGAATTGATGAGAACCTATTGAAGATGGCTCTTAGTAAATCTTCTTTCAAGAAATATTTCTTCTGCTTCTCCTGGTTAAAGCTTTTTTTAGTTATATTGAAGAATGTGATATTCTGATAATATTAAACCACGACCGGCTTATAAATACCTTACTCACTTAGTATTGGTAAATGTTTGATCCCGATTGAAGCAGGGAAGTGATGTCTGAGAAGAAAATTATAGACTATTCATCATTTTTTCCCCGTCATATGCTTGGGTGGAGTGGCGTTGTGAAATGAAGCTTTATTTTTTAGATGATAGCAATTTCTCTAATCTCTCCAGTTATTTTCAGTTTCCTTGTGTGTTTGGTATGACAGGGTGATTTCTTGGTACATTTTATGGATATAGCCCGGGATGAGCTAGTGAAGAAGCCTGATGAGATTAATGTGGAGAAATTGCAGGTTTCTATCCTTTTCAATGCAGAATTTGTTTGAAGCCAATTGCAAATTAAATTATGATTGGAGTGAGGAAGATATCTGACCACTTTTTATTTATTTATTTTTAAACCAAATAGTCCCTTCTAGACCTTGCTTTGCGGTCTACGGCAGCTGCTGCAGATCCTTGCCATGTGGACCTGACATGTTGTGTGGTACGGAATTGACTATTTGCATACATGTAGTAGAAAGTTGTAAATTTGAAGTTTCTCTTTCTCATGTTTCATGTTGAGGTTTGCAGGAAAGATTTTCTTTGCTCAAAACATTGAGCACACTCAAGGATATTGGTGAGAGTAATGATCTAGAGGAGCCCATTAACATTACTGGTCTTGAGACGTTTTCTTTAAGTTACAAGGTATGCTCTTCTGGTATAGTTTTTCTCCCTAATAGAATTAGGTAGACTTTAAGCTTAATACGAACTAATACATGTAGTAGTAGTTTTCCCTCTTTAGATCCTTATCTTAAAAAAGTTGAAGCAAAAAAGAGGTTGGTGTTAGAGCCTGAATAGGAGATTTGGCTCTTTCAGATCTGTAGACAATGCACTTTATTACCAACCTATGGAATTATCTACTTTTATATAATTTCCTCTTATTCATAATGCGCAAGAGGTATGGAATTTAATTATTTTTACTTACTGTTGGACAAACATTTTGCAACTTATGTAAATGTTTAAAATGATATTATGATATTGACAGATTTTGCTAGCCTATTCACATTGAAATTTTTGACGAAATTGTTGCTCTTACAGGTTCAGTGGCCAATATCCATTGTTATATCAAGGAAGGCTCTGACAAAGTACCAGTTAATTTTCCGATTTCTATTTCATTGCAAACATGTAGACCGCCAACTTTGTGGGGCATGGCAAGTGCATCAAGTATGGAGCGGAATCTCTTCCATTTTTTGGGGTTATAAGCTCATCCTTTCATGAATCTAATTTAATTGCAATTTTTTTCTGTAGGGAGTTCGTGCCCTTGACACACATGGAACTGCCATATCCAGATCATCTCTACTCTGCCGTAGCATGCTTAAATTTATTAGCAGCCTTCTCCACTATCTAACATTTGAGGCAAGATTTATCATTTCTGTATTTTTTTTTTAACAGATAAATGATCAATGCATTGCCATATTTATCAGTACTTATTAGTTTATTCTCCTCTTTTGTATACATTTTTCATTGATGTTCTGCTTGATTACAAGGTCTAAACACAGATAAAAGCAAAAGAAAAACAATATAACATTTTCTACCTGCCAAAAATGTCTTAACGTATTACCTATGATGGCTGATGGGGTGAGGGCTTTTAGGTTAGTTGTTCAAGTATAGTGTTGACCAGGCTCTCAATAGGAATGGAAGGGGATCTCAAGTAAAATTTACGAGGAACAAGAGTATCAAAGAAACATACGACAATCCTAAAAAAAGTTTATTATGGGTGATGATATCCATTTAAATTTTGTTGTAAAATGATTCAAAAAAGAAAAAGAAAAAGAAAAGAAAACTAAATTGGGTGGTCACTCATTTTCAGGTTCTTGAGCCCAATTGGCATGTGATGCATAGTCGGCTTCAGACTGCAAAAAGCATTGATGAGGTATATGTGCTCATCTTGTAATATTTCACAATGAACAAGCAGTGATAGTGCAATGTAGTCCTTTATTGCTATGATCACTTTTACACCTCCATCTCTTACATGGTTCTTTCTGAAACAGGTCATACAATATCATGACTTTTTCCTTGACAAGTGCTTGAGAGAATGTTTGCTTCTTTTGCCTGAACTGCTTAAGGTTAGTTCTTGCTGTGTAAGAGGGGAAGATGAATTCTCTTAAATAGATTTGCATCCTAGAGATAGATGCTCAATCCAATAACCTGCCTAGATAAAGAAAAATTAACAAAAAAGTGACATTAACCTACATTCATTCTTAAAAAGGAAAGAACCTGATATATAGGGGTGGGCAGAGGTGGCTAAAGAGTAAAGATGATTTGTGTTGCTGCATATGTCGTAACATCTAATAATGATTTGTTGGCGGCATTCATATGTGGGCCATCACTTTGGAAAATGGGGCACATATGTATGAGTTTAAGAGAAAATTACATTTGTTCTTATCACAGTTTACTGGGTTCAGTCACATGTATCATCGACCTGCCTTTAGCAATTAGATTAAGGCTTTTATCCAACAGGTAGTCTTGCCTCCAGAAACACGAGTTTCCATTTTAATTTGGTAATCTTTCTGGTTTAATCTTATTGGGTGAGTTTTCCGAATGCAGAAAGTGGAGAGACTGAAAACATTATGCCTGCAGTACGCAGCAGCTACTCAGTGGTTGATAACATCTTCTATTGACATTGCTAATCTGGAGGAACCATCTAACAGTTTAGAAAAATTGAAGCAATTGAAATTAAGAGGCTCATCTCAGGTGCAAAAAGTAGTCACAAAGAATGCAGCAGTCACCGAGTCTATCCTGTAAGTTTAAAGATAGCAGCTAAGCTCTCTCTTTCTGTCTCTTGCTCACCCTCGTTCTAATTTCCACTTTAATGCTCTGCAGCAAATTTGAGAGGGAATTTAACGCCGAGCTTCAGAGTTTGAGACCAATCTTGAGCAGTAGTTCCCAAGCAGAGCCATATTTGAGTCATCTTGCGCAGTGGATTCTTGGCGTGGGAAATGACCAGTAATTTCCATTGTCATCCCTTCAATTATATTTGAGATTATGTTTTGAGACAGATGAGATGGAGTGTGTATATGTATCACTTGTACATGTAATTGTTTGAGGCTTACCTGTGTGTAGGTTTTGATTGAGTATTCTATCTATTGCTCATGCTCTGATTTGTTATTTGCATAGAGATTCTTTTTGAGGTGAGACCACAAGAGATTATTATTTTTTCTTACTCCTTTCCTATTCCAATATATGCCAAAAATTATCTTATCCAACAGCACTTGTATATAAAAGGAATCGTGCATTGATATTATTGTAACACACACGGTATAATCTACATCGATTATGAAAATGGAATTGGAACACAGGACTTTTCCTCATAGGGAGAGCAGATGAAAAAGATCTATATCCTAACAGGAGAAAACAAGATCCACTTCTGTGTCATTATCAATTTTGAGAAGTATTTATGGTGATAAGCATCAGACATCAGTAGCTTGAAAGAAAGTTGGAGTATTGTGATTTTTATGAGGTCCCTTCTTCTTTGTCTTAACCACGAAGTATTCAGAGTGGACCTGCAATCAGCACGTAATCAGTTTACATACTACATCTAGACTAATCTCCATACGAGATGGAAAGCACAAGGGAAAGCACAATAGCTTTTCCTATTGGGGTTTTACTTGTGAAGAAGCAATGGAGACATGCTTATTTTCAGATTCGGGATGAAACCAGAGACACGATTTATGGAGCCAGCAAGGTCTTCTGAATAAGAACTGTATACTGAGATATTGTTTCCATATGTTTTTAAGATGTTCAAATACTTTTAGCATGAGTTGTGCATAAGAGGTTAATGTGAGTGAAGAGTTTTTGTTGCCTTCATGTATATAAATTATAGAGGAAATTACACGAGGCACCCTTGGTCTTGTCACCTCCAATATTTGGCACTCTTAAATTTTTTTCGCAACTTCAAACTATTCTGATCAACTATGCTGGAGTCCTTCTATCATAACCCTGTTAACAAAAATGAAAAAAAGACCAAATTACCCCTAAAATTATATCAGATCAAATCAGATATGATCTCTATCTTCTTCTCCATCAAACTCACTCCATTATCTTCTCTCTCAATGTGAAAGCTACCACCGAAGTTCTTCGCTGAGGAGATATGAGTTTGTGTCTAGATCTGCAACTGAAGATGGTCTAGCTGAATTTGTTTCAGATTTAATGATTATAAAGTGAATAAGAGTTGGTATTGCCGCTTATAGTTAAGATCTAATGTAGATTTGAAATTTTTTAGAGTTTTTTTTTTTAATTTGAAATTTTTGTAAGATAAAATTGGTAAAGTCCAATTTTTGTGATACATTTGATGTTTGTGAAATATTTATGTTCATACATTAAAGGAATCAACACAAATATCATTTATAAATTAAATGAACCAACTCAAATGAAATCAAGATTTTTTTTTTTCGGCGATAGTATGAAGTTTCCGGCGAGCCTATGAATTTTTCGGCAAATTTGGTTGAAGAAGAAGAGTAATGTGAATGACATTTTGGGGATTTCAAAAAAAAAAAATATTGATCATGTGTTGGGCACATGACCAAATAGTGTCATTTTTCG
>JAYMSZ010002682.1:0-11616 GCA_036897665.1 Pelargonium citronellum
ACGAACTGAAGCAACTAGGTAGGGGAGTGATGATGCAATAACTAGAGACTGTATACGGGACCAAAACAAGAGCTTTCCCGATCCGTACATGACACATACACATTAATTAAGAGACACTGAGAGTTAGAAGGTGACTAAAAATCAAATATTGTTATGAAATTCAAAGAAATCTCTAATTATAGAGATGACAAATTTCAAAAGTTGTTGCCTAAGAAGGAGGTTAGGGACTGAATTTTACTTTCCTGAATAAACACAATACTCGGTTTTACCTTACGAATGAGGAACCGAAATCGATCCCTCTCGTATTGTGCTGAGGCTCCCCGGATGTTCTGAGAGCAAATATATCTCAGAAAGCGACGCGGTATACACGATCGGTGAAGAGAGGAGCCGAGGCTCCCAGATGCCCATTGTTCTTAGACTTAATTATTGTTAAGTATGTATTGAAAAATGACTATTTATATATAAATATATATGATTTTCTGATTATGTGTTAACATCGGCCATTATTGATTCAACTTAGTTATTGTTTAAAATTTTTTTTAGAAAAAACTTAGTTATTGTTTATTTATTACTGAACACAAAAAAAGACTTTTTTCAAAATTGTTAAAATTAGTTCATGTGACATGCTATTCTAATAAAGCTGACAAAATAGTGTGTGATGATTTTCGTTTAGACTCAGGCCAATCAGTGATTTGCCTACAACCCAACCAATCAATTTCAAAATGTCATGTGACTGATTTTAATTTTTAATACTAGCTGAGACGTGTATAAATGACATGAGTTGAAATAATTTGATTCATTAGTTGAATTTCATTAAGGACTTGTTTGTGTTGGAATTTATACAGAGAATACAAGTTTTGTTTGATCAACTAACGTCGGGAATGATGTTCAAAGGAATTTTAAAAATTATTTTTTTTGATAAAATGCTTGAAAATAAATGTATAATTGTGAACCCCGCTTGGAATCAAGAAAACGTGTCGTTGTTCGAGAACAAGAAGAGAGCACACGTTGCTCCATTGATGCTCTATTTCCTATTGATGTCGGAGCCTCGTGCCCTATTCCACGACATCGTCCCACTTCATTTCTCGAAGGAGGCTCGCTTTGCCGCCATCTTTTTCCGGTTTTGTGTCATTGTGTTGCGACCTGAATGCCCATATCATGACATTGTCCCCTTTGTTGCTCCAAATTAAGAGGCTTATGTTACCTCCATTGTTGCCTGGTTGCACTGTTAGTGTCACAACCTCATGACTCATGTCGCGGCATCATTTCATTATGCTGGACTGTTGAGATCTCGTTGCACCTCACACAGTCCACATTTGCGCTGTTTGTGTCGCGATCTCATAAGTCATGTCTTGGCAACGTTCCCAGTTGAACTCAACTTAACTAGCACCTCGTTTTCGTTCGACCATTGTGTCCCATGCTTAGGCGACCGTCAGTCACAAAATTTAGCTTCTAAAGAGCTCCAAGGCCACCAAAAAGGACAATAAAATCTAGCTTTCACAAGGAGCTCCAGTTTTTCATAGAGAACCTTAACATTTACTATTCACAAGAGACCGCCAAATTCCCTGCCTCACCACTAAAACACCCATTTTTACACTACTCCAAACGACATAGACTCCTAGGAATTTCGATTCTCCCCGTAACACTAAAAGAACAAATGAGTACTCATGACAAGTTCATTTGACGCTCGTAAACAACGCGCCTAGAAAGTTAGCACTTTTCGAGTGGGCCTCAAAGAAAATCTCACTTTGTCGACAACCGACCCTGCAACAATTGCGCGGTTTGAATATTTGTGAGTGTAAATACTCTTCTCTTCGGTAAAGATTTAGAAAACAAAATAATTGAATAAAAACAATTATTTAATAGAGGTTAAAACCGGATTTTGAAAAAAAAAAATATCAGTCGAATAGCAATCTGAAAACATTTTCTGGATGAGAAACAAAGATCCGAACACACAGAGATCTGATTCTGAATTCAACAATCAACATTGGCTCCTCAAAATTCAAAGTCACTTCTCCATCAATCTCACCGCGAGATCTCTTTTCCCCAACTGCCGTTTTCCTCCCAATTTGTCAGATTACGATTTTCCATCACATTTTCTCAGCATCCAAACACTACATCCGCCAAAACCCTCTCTGCTATTTTCCCTGAAAATCCGAGAAAATTTGGCACTGCGACGCCGTCCCATCCTTGTCCGCGATTCCGAACCCTCTCTTTCTCTGTTCTGTCACCGGCGCACCTTAGCCCTCCCCGCCACGTCACCCCCGTTCCCAGGCGCTCTTTAGCCTCCAATAACATCATCGACAATAAAACAAAAACAGAATATAAAAAAGAAATAATAAATCCTTTTATTTTTTTTTTAATTTTTGTCAAAGAATAAATGAAAGGGGCATTATCGGAAAGTTTGTCGGGAACTTTCTGTGACTTGTCGGAGAAAAAGGTGTATAAGAATATTAAAAGGAAATACAAATAAATCCTAAAAAGCATAAATGTATTTATCATAAAAAAATTGATCACTTGAACAAGCTAATAGCTTTTGCTTGAAATTGATTTATAAAAAAAGATTTGTTTTTTCTTTGTTCGTAGCAGTTGCAGATTTACAGTGAATTTTTTATATAGAAACCAACCCAACTCAACCCAAAAGCTCAAAGAACCTTCTCGTTGTTCATCATCACCAACAACCTCTTTTCACACTGTACTGTACCAATTCTCTTCACTCTCTTCTTCTTCAGGCTTTTTAGTTTCTTCTGCAACTAGTTCTTGTTGTGGTTAGGTTTTGATGTCTGTGCCTTTGGAGCATGATTACATAGGCTTATCGGAGGTTGCTTCCATGGAAAGCTCCGATAGGAATGGTGGGTTGAATTTCAAGGCCACTGAGCTCAGGCTGGGCTTGCCCGGCTCCGAGTCGCCGGAGAGGGGCTGTGACAAAAATGGGTTCCAGCTCAACTTGAAGAGCCTGGTCTCAGCTGGGGCCAAGAGGGGCTTCTCCGACGCCCTCGACGGCGGTTCCGGCAAGTGGGTTTTTTCTGGATCTGATGCTGATTTGGGTAAAGGTGGTGGTGGTGGTGGTGGAGGGTTGTTCTCTCCCAGAGGTGCTAATGGTGGGTCTGATGGTAAGAGTCAGCAAATGGGTTTGAATGTTTCAGCTGTGAAAGATGGTGTTCCTCAGACTCCTAAGCCTGTGCCTGAGAAGAAGCCTCAGGTTTCTGCTCCTGCTGCAAAGTAATTCCCTTGAACTTGTTGTGATTTTTTTTTTTTGAAAGTTGTTGGTGAGTTTATGTGGTTATGTATTTATGAAGAACTTTGGTTGGTTGGTTGGCATGCAATGTTTGAGTATAAGTGGAAATTGATTTTGGTTTCTTTTCTTTTGTTCTTGGAATAGTGAAATTAAGTTTTATGCTTCTTCTTCATTAGGCACAGATTGGTAGAGTAGTTGTGCTTTTCTTATCCTAATGATTTGTGAAGGTTGGAGAATTTCTCTATTCTCCGTGATTGCTTTATGCTTGAAACTATTTTCTATGAGAGCTCAAGGTCTCTACTTTTTAATATAAAGTTTTTTTTTTATCTGGGTGTGCGAGTATTATGTGTTTTCATGTACAAGTTTTGAGATAGAGATTGGGAAACATATGTTGTTATTACTTTGATAATTACATTCCACCTCCATGTTTTTGAGATGTGAAGTAGCAAGTCTCTAATCTATCAGTCGGGGTTTACTGATTTTTTTTTTCTCTGGTCTATCATAGATGAGATTGCATAGTAATTGTTAGATATATTTGTGAAACTGAACTTAATAGGAAGAAGATTTGATCCAATATTGAATTTTAATTTTGTGAAACAAGACTAAATTCCTTATGGTATTGTGTAACAGAGCACAAGTTGTTGGATGGCCACCAATTCGCTCATTTCGGAAGAATACTATGGCTTCTCATCCTCAAAAGAACGACGAGGATGTGGAAGGAAAATCTGGATCAGGGTGTTTGTATGTCAAGGTTAGTATGGATGGTGCTCCATACCTGAGGAAAGTTGATCTGAAGACCTATGGCAGCTACGTCGATCTCTCTTCTGCTCTGGAAAAAATGTTCAGATGCTTTACCATTGGTAATCTCTTTTTTTTTCACAATTTAACCCAACTCCGAATTTGAGCTGCCATACAATTATCTCTCTTTCAATCATATGTGCACAAAATTCGTTTCACTAATCATTCCAGAATTTCTTTTTTTTTTCAATTTGGAAAGTGCTTAAGTTTTAAAATTTTGGCAAATGGAAAAAACAGGGGTAAGCACTTTCTATAAACAAGAAAAAATAAGTGTTTTTTTTGGATGTGGTATGGTGACTAGCTAGTAGTGTGATATTGGGAATTCTCCACACAATCCTAATTTTTTTGAAATTAGTTTGGTGTGACCATTGAAACATGTTTGTCCTTGCAAACATTTATGAATCCTATCATTTTAGGTGTTGGGTGGGGGGTCACTACCAATAGATTAATCATAATAAACTGACGGTCTCCTTCCAAGAATTGACTTCTATTAGTGGAAAAGGAAAGGGAAGTTGGTTGTTACCATAATTGAACATTTGAAACTTAATTTTATTGGAGAAGTATATAATTTTCAGTGAAAAGGATATTTGCAATTGTTTGCAACAGTTAGCAATCATCTTTGCATATGTTTTCTTATATGATAAGAACAGAAGATGAGATTGATATGTGGTGGTATGCATGCACATGTGAAATCACTATCAAAGAATCATTAGGGCAATATTTGCAAGAGCATACACACTTCTCTCTCTATATATAGTTACACAGTTTTGTTATGAAACTGATCTTTTGTTTTTACGGATGGATAAATGATACAGGGCAGTATGGTTCACATGGAGTGCCAAGCCGAGATGGGTTGACCGAGAGTCGATTGATGGATCTTCTCCACGGTTCTGAGTATGTTCTGACCTATGAAGATAAGGATGGGGATTGGATGTTAGTTGGTGATGTTCCCTGGGAGTAAGTGTTATCCCCAACTCAACAGGTTTCAGTTTTTGTGCCAAAATAAATTTCTGGTGTGGCTGTCTGGTTGTGATGATTTTAAGTTAACTCGTCACAGATTCTTAGGAAATGAGTTACTGGATGAGAGATGAAAGATCACAGAATCAGGAGATCATATTAAGTAGTAATACTGGTTCTCCATATAAGCCATCAGATAGTAATCTGACCTGCATGTCAATTTATGCCATGCGCTACTTTGCAAATTGACTTCAGAAGTTCTGATATCATCATAAACTGGAATGTTTCTTGCCTGTTTTTCTAGTTCACATCATCTCTCTAACCGCCATGTAAATAGCTAATTTCTCTTGTTCACGGGGCTCAATTGCTTTGACAAAGTGCAATTGGGTTTACATCTCATTGCAACTTGATCTGCTAGTTTATATAAATGCATCATCTTTCTTTAATTGATCACATCAATTATCCTTTTTCTCATAGGACTCGTTATTTATCTGTTGGCTTGCAGTCACTTGAACTTATTTGACTAACTTGGAGAGGCTAATTTGATTAACTATAATCGTAACAGTGCTGTAGCTGTTGAACTATGATTTTAATAGAAACTAGAAGTATTCCTTCTCTTAACGACATTGAACCTCTAAATAGAAACTAATTTTGTTACTTATTCTTTGTTGCAGAATGTTCACAGAATCTTGTAAGAGGATGCGAATAATGAAGAGTTCAGATGCTATTGGGCTAGGTATGTGCTGCCATTATATAAACAAACATCCCGTATAACAGTTTTTACCCTTCCTATACATAGCTCCATCCTAAACAAATATCTACCTCCCTTTCTTATAAATCACGCCCGGAAAACAGTCTATGAAGCCATAATTCTTTTTAACTATGTTCGGCTGATGCTTGCAAAATTTGTTTTGTGGCGAACTTCTGATTACTTGTCAAAACAAAACTCTCCCTTGAGAGCATGTAATCAGTTCGACCATATACGCTAAACCTGTTTCGCTATGTGTTGCTTGCAGCTCCAAGGGCCATGGAGAAGTGCAAGAATCGCAACTAGTGCATTATACTGTGAGAAGGATTAAGATACTGCGTTGAAGATAAAAACACGAATTGGAGGTGGCCTTTAATCTAAATGCTGCATGTAAGCCATAAACGGGCCTTAAGATCAGGTCCCCCCTGTTTCTTATTACGTATGTTGCTGAGTATTGTAGGTCTTGTGCACTAGAAAGAAGAAGAAAAAACAAATCTCCCTAGTAGTAAAATATGTTACTGTAGTGTATTCTGATTGGTGTCTACTGAACAATACAATATTGCATATCCTATATGTAAATGGTTTTGTTTGCTGTAGTATCTCTTTCCCATTGCTCTTTAAATATTTGTTAGAATGGTGCCAAACCCTTGTTTGTTTCCTGGGAAAAGAGGAGCTGATTTTCCTGCATAAATTGAGGTTGTGGTTTGTGGATGGATAGGCATGGCAATGTGTTGATTAGATTAAGGAAAAGAATTGTGGGAAGAGACAAGAGTGGTGAGAATTGAGATGCTCCAATGCCAAGGGCTGATATTTTTAAAAACCTAAAAAAAATGTACAAATGGATGGTTGTTGGGGAACATCTCCAACTCCACATGGATTGATTGATTGATTGATTGATTGATTGATAGATAGATAGTATCCAATTACCTATGCCAATGGATGTCTTGTGCTTTTGAATTGTGATAGGTAGCCAACCCTTGGTCTCATCCTCATCCACCCACAACACCATTATTTGCATTTTGATTTTTCTTTTGTTTTCTTTTTTAAATTTGCATACTAAAAAACTTTCTTCAAAATTTTATCATGTTCACTTTTTGACATGAGCTTTTCTCGTACGATCGCAGCGTGTTATTGACTTGCCTTAATTCCGCTTTACAAAATAGGAGAGCATTATCTGCAAAGAAAAAAAATAAAAAAATAAAAAAATAAATAAACATATGTATGATACCATCAAATATTATCTCGCCAATTGACAATCGTTAACTTGACTCGCCTTCTTCTTCAAAAACGTTGATAATACATCCACATTTTTGGAACATATCTGACCACCTGATACCCGTGAACCTAACTCGCTTTATCATTAAATAAAATAATTGTCAATAAATAAGACATGACACATCAAATATATTATTGACGACTGAACTGAATCACAGTATGTCACACATCAATTTTTTTTTCTTTTTTTAGGCTGTACAAACATTACTTAAATCTCTTTTCAAGTATTGTTGCCTTGTTAGTATTGCTTATAAAAAAATATATATCACGTGTATAATACGTATTATAAATTGGACCCGGAGTCAGGCCCATATGTATGCATTTATTATTGTTTTAGTTCATTAATTAATTAATTAATTAATGAAGTCTCTCTAAAAAGTAAAATCAATGGTTGAGCCATGTTTGTGGCAAACTCTGGTTTAATTTGATAAGCTAGCCGCAACATAATAAAAACCCTATTTATCACTCATTGCACCATCATTAGTAACAAAAACAAAACATAGAAGAGCTTTGCTGCCATAAACAACACCAAATCCAAGTCTCAGTATTTAGGTACTCACTTCGATTACTTCAACAAAAGCATGCATATATTTATATATTTGTACTGTCTATATATATATATATATATGACCAATACATGCATGTGTACAAGTACAACGTTGTATTTGTTCTTCATTGTTTCTGTTCCAAAACAATTAGGAACAAATTGGATTTATGGGTTAGGCTAGGGTTCTAAGCCTGATGATCTAGTGCATTCTAATTTCAATGAATATTCATTTGTATATTTCTTGCATTAACTATAATCTTTGGTTTAATGTTTTTTTATTGTTCTTTGGATGGTATGTTTATGTTACTCCAAAACTCTTCTCGTACAAACTTGGAGAACTGTTTTTCCCTTTTTCTCTACATTTGATGCCTAAGTTAGATACCTCGAATAAACTTAGTGTCTAGGGTTTTAGAATTTACCTTCTTATTGTTTTTCGTGACAAATATATATGTAGTGATGAGAGTTTCCTATTCTTTGAATCCTGCGTGCTTTCTTTTGGATCAGTCAAGGGACAATAGGGCTAATTATATGACAATCTTTGGGCACATGATCATGTTGTTTGTTCGAATGCAAAATATTGAATTTGAATATGTTAAAAGTGACAAACTCTTGTACGAGTTTATCTTTTAGTAGAACAAGCGATATCCTATGTATAGTGAATACAAATGTAATTGTTCATTTGATGCAAGACTTGTTTATTGTGAGGATTCGAATTAAGACAGACAAGCCTGGAGTTTGAAACTATAGGACAAAAATTGTATCCGTGTTTTTGCATAATTGTTTTCTATATATGTTTACGCTCTCAAATCTCAATCCTAATTTGGTTAATAATTTCTCGTCCAATGTTGGTGCAGATAGAGATGCCTCTTTCCGAAGAAGAAATCACTAGATTGTTCAGAATCCGGAGAACATTGATGGAAATGCTGAGGGATCGGGGTTACCTTGTTGCAGACTGTGAAATTGACATGACGAAGGCACAGTTTATTGGCAAATTTGGCGAGAACTTGAAAAGGGAAGACCTTATTATCAACAAAGCAAAGCGAAATGATAGCATGGATCAGGTAATCTAGCTATTATCATGATCTGTTAGATACATTAGATTTGTTGCAGTAACGTACGAGGAGCATGTGTAATGTACCTTATTACAACTGTATTTTCGGTACCAGGTTTATGTTTTCTTCCCCGAGGAGCAATCGGTTGGCCTCAAGATTACGAGGGCTTGTGCTGAACGAATGGTATCAGAGAACGTATCCCGAGCAATCTTCGTTGTGCAAAAGAAAGCGACCTCAGCTACATTGGGTTTTGTAAATGAATTAAAAGCAAAAGGACGGCACCTGGAGGTTTTCCAGGTACGATCATATTTCGGGCAGATCATGTGTTAACGAATACTAATATGTTCTCTGATTGTCAAAACATATATACATTATACCATTAACAATCATATCAGTTTCTTATTTATTGGCACATATATATATACAGGAAACAGAGTTATTGGTGAATGTTGTGAGGCATGTTCTGGTTCCTGAGCACCAGGTTCTTTCAAATGAAGACAAAAAATCATTGCTTACAAGATATACTTTGAAAGAAACACAGGTTAGTGTTCACTATATTACTAGTTTTTTTTTTTTTTTGTTGGATTTGATTTTTTTTTAGATAAACCGAGAGATATATATAATCAAAAGAAGGAGGTCCAACCTTTACAAAAACCGCTAAGTCCTAGCTTAGCCAAATTGTGGACTCCAGACACAAGCCGTTTGGTTGCCCAGTTGCAAAAAAATCACCCATAAACCCCTTGATTTGAAATTCTGGGTACTTGAAATTTCATGCAATTACAGATTGAGCTTATGTTTTATGGAACCATATATAATGTACTTCTGGTGTTGCAAACAATGTCTTAATACTTAGATTATCTCTCTTTGAGATGAATATTATGTAGTGTTGCCTACTGAAATCTTAATGTAAGTTATTTCAATTGCGGAATGCTTAGGTACGGACAGTAGAAATGGAAACACAAAACACGAAACGTTAGGTTTTTGCTGAAAAAAACACGACGTTTTGGAATATTTTGTTGTACGGAAACAAAGAATTCACCATTTAGATAGTTGGTTTTCACGTCGTAAAACGTACGTTCTGAAACAAAGATCACTACTAGAGTCCAAAGTAGCAATTTTTGGCAACACAGTTCTTAATCATCACTGTCAAACAAAGAAGAGATAGTATATTTGCAAGTAATGAGTTTTTTTTTTTTCAACGAGCGTACAAACATCGATGCTTAAAAGTGAGATCTCGAGCGATCAAGTGAAATCAATCATTGTCCTATTGACTGTTTGTACAAGTAATGAGTTGATGCATTATGCAATTGCCATGTCTATATTTTTGTGCATTCTTTTGTAAACTCTATATATTTAGTTTTGAAAATGGTATTGTTACTAATTATTTTGCATGTTATTAGCTTCCTCGAATGCAAGTGAGTGATCCAATTGCAAGGTATTATGGATTGTTGCGAGGACAAGTTGTCAAGATAATCCGACCCAGTGAAACCGCAGGCCGATATGTAACATATCGTATTTGTGTCTAATTATTTTGTTTTTGAAAATTTGTCTATAACTAGTGTTAATGTTACAAAACATTTGTGATACTTTAATTTGTTTTCATAGTTAATAGTATAAGAAAATGAAGACTATGAAATAACAAGAATAATGTGGATATTAGGGAAAATGTTTCATTTAGATTCTCAAATTATGCATTTATGTTTTAAATTGATACTTAGTTTTGTTTTAGTAACATGTGCTTAGTTATTGTTACGGAATGACATGTCATATATCAACGATCGATATTAAAAATATAAAATAGAGGGAAATTGTTTTTGTTTACTTGTTTTCAAGATACTCAAATTACACAAAAAATATTGACTAGAAGTTGACCGACCAATATATACAAGGAGATTCAAAACATTTCGAAAATATGTGTTGCCCTCAGATTTACCCATGACAAACTAGCATATTAGGTTTTTATTATATTTTTTAAGAACATTAGAAGAGAATTAATTCCTTAGACCCTTTTAATGGGAATCACATTGTCAAGTCTAATTGATTGACATGTGTCATCTCAATTTCTTCAGTTGACATTTCAATTGAATGACACGTGTCACTCAATTTCATAAATATAATTAAGTAATTTTTAAATATTCAGTTTTGCTCAATTAGCAATATCATATTTAAATTCAATTTGATATTATTGAGTTTTATAATTTATTCATAAAAATACATATTTATTATCATTAAAAATATTTTTTTTGTTAAACAATTATTATTTTATTTATTAATATAAATATATTTGTAATACATCTAAACATAATACAATTATATCCAAACCATCAGTAAGAGTTTATATAAATAATTGTTTTATGCTTTCATTAGTTTTAGCCAAGTCTAACTTAGTTTACTAACATTTTGAATAGTGAGCATACTGACCGTTAAGGCTCAATAGTTCAAATTTATAAATCGATTTAATTGGTTCAACAACCAATTTGATCGGTGATTGGTACTCAATAGTTTAAATTTATAAACTGATTTAATTGGTTCAGCAACCAAATTGGTCGTTGATAGATAGTAAAATTAAAAATTGCAATAACTTATTTGTTTTTTTTAAAGTAATAACTTATTTGTTTTAGAGAATACGATCAACTTTATTTTTCATATTAACTATCCGTCAATATTAATATTATTAAATTATTTTAATGCATTATAATAATGTAAACCCGATCACATTAGTAAATTAGCTATAAATTAACTGCTATGTCAAGAAATTATTTTAAAAAATTGACATGTCAGTCAATTTGGACGAAACTGGTATATATATATTGAAACAATTCAAAAAAAACAAAACAAAATGAATAATTAGTAAACCAAAATGAAACATTTATTCAATATAAAAAATGTATTAATTTGTCTATTTTTGTGTGTTCTATATTAGTATAAGAGTAATATGAACATCAGTTGACTGATATAATTTTATATCAGTTGCACTAATAAGGTGGTGACACCTCATTTA
>JAYMSZ010002683.1:0-11615 GCA_036897665.1 Pelargonium citronellum
TTCTTCAATTTTGTAACACTTCCATACCCCATCAATATTCTGTTGTAATTGAGTCATTTAATTTTTTTTATATGATATATAGCATTTCTCTAAAAGAAGTAAACAGCACAGTAAGAAATGTTCACAGGACTTAAATCTATTAATAAATGTTGGATCATTTTGATGGGTATGAGAAACTCATATTCCTCTCTCTCTCTCTCTCTTCATATATATATATATATATATATTTTAACATTACCAGAGAAGCTCAAACTCAAGACCTCAAAGAAAATTCAAAGCGCTTAAATTGTTTGCTCGACAAGGCTTGGTAAAAATGTTGAACTAATTATACCCTTCATTTACGTTTACAAATTATATGATTGATGTGCGCAAAAATAGTGTGTATTAAGATCAAAGTTGTTGTAAACATAGGGAAAGTTCGGTTTAAATTAGTCTTTCTACTCTATTTTAAAGTCAGAAATATGAGCTTTGTTGAGATGTAAGTTCGATTGCAAGAGAAAAATAAGTGATGAAATTAAACTAGTAGCAAGTTTCAAGATGAACTGAGGATTTTGGACTCTGAGATGCTAAAATGTTCTTAAATAATTAACTTGTTGGATTTAAGAGATAATTAACTAGAAATTTCAAATTTCTAAATGAGGTTTGAGAACTCTCCAGATTCACTCAAGCCGGTCCAGGTAAGCTAAACGACGTAACTCTCATGAATCGAAGTTTGGTTTAATTGGAGATAACGGATTGAATTTCCTACTTGTGAATCACGAAAAGGTCTCTCGCATTTCGTTCTTCACAGGCCTCGAGTTCAAAGTTGGAAAACTAAATTATGTCTCGATTCTTCTTATATGTTAAGAAAAGTAGGTTTAAGTCATTTTCAAACATGAAAAAAAAGGTAGTTTGAACTTAGAATCTAATTACAAAATCAATTCATGCATTTCAATTATAAAATTAACATTATAACACCCTATATAAGGCCTAATCCTTGGAAAAAGGATTAGTTACTCGACATGTTCACAACATTCATAAGAGGAAATGAAGAATTGATGAATTGCATTGAAATAAATAAAAAACAAAATACGTAACAATTTGGCGAGTTTGGTCGTCAAATTCCTTTGACAAATGCTCAAAATTTAAATTATGAACACTCCAAAATTCGTTTAACTGTTTTCTCTGTGATAATACATGATCTGAATGTAAAAAATCTACCTATTTATTGGTAAAAATGCACAATCAGAATATCATAACGTGGATCACAAGGGGAATTGCATGACCCCGTATGTTTTCAAGGGTTAGGAACGCCCAACCTATGCCAAACTTGAGGAACTGATTCTCTAACGATGTTGTTTGGTATATCAATGTTGATCAATTTGTAATTAGTCAAGAATGATATGTTCATATTTTATGACTTTTCTCTTCATGTTAATGTACGTATTATTTCAATTATAACATGGAGGAGGTGCATGAGACACGCAAGTGACACAACATTTACATTAACCATCACACCAAATTAATATTAGTCATTAATATATGAAAGTGGATAATTAAAATATGACACAAACCCGAGTATTGCCGGGTCGAAAAACTAGTAAAATTACTGTTTAACATCAATCAATAAGTCTAAGTACATAGTATTTACCAACCATTTGTTCTTAGATTGATGTGAATTCATTGGCATAATATCCATGAACCAATATTTCACATGTGCCTTGTATTCTTCCCTGAAAAACCTTATTGATGTAGAGACGTGAATGTTCCTTTTCCTTTCTTGTGCAGGACTCAAAAGTAGGACCACTCTCAAGCCATATCTCAATGATCCTAACTTGCACACAACAAGACAAAAAGGTGTGATTCCACTCTCCAACAAAGTATTAAACTTTGTGTCAATTGCCAAGACAAGAATGACTTGAAGAAACATCTTTCTCATAAAATCATCAACATTTTAGAATCCATCTATATGTACCCATTGTTTGTGTAACCAACCAAGATGTCAAAACATTGTATACCATGCACATAATTTTGACACAAACCAAGCATTCAAATTAATAAGGTAAAAGACACCGGTTTGTCCTTGAATTTTCATGTTTTGACACAATTTAGTCTCCGAACTTTTTTAACCCAAAATAGTCCCCGGACTTTTGTACTTCGACCCAATTTGGTCCTTGAACTTTTTTTTTTCACTCAAAATAGTCTATGAACTTTCAAATATTAACCAAAAGTTCAAGGACCAAATTGGGTCGAAACACGAAAGTTCATGGACTATTTTGCGTCAAAGTACAAAAGTTCAGTATCTATTTTGGGTTACAAAAAGTTCAGGGACTACATCGGATTGAAACATGAAAGTTCGTGACCAAATTGAGGCTTTTACCAATTAACAAAAAGGAACTTGGTCACTGCAATATTTCCAAAACCAGTACTGAGTGAGCCTAAAAGAGAGATTAACCAATCCAGTATGGGCTAGTTATCTGATAAGTACCACTGCATGCTACAAGTAACTGAGTTAGGTAAAAATCACATCTTTCAGACCTGACCAGCTGATTCAAGTATTCAACTAGACAAACCAGGATTCAACTGTGCAAACCAGAAATAGCCCGTTAAAGTGGCAAGACTATGACCCAATTAGGGGTCGAGTACAAGACCCTGTTGGGATTTTTACAACATAGTTTAAGAAAGTAAACTACCAGATAATTTATGTTCTATTTTCTTTCACTGCTTCAGAAGATGAACTAAACAGACCAAAAGAGAAATGATTCAAACAAAGACAAATATAACGCACACCAGTCACCAACATGTAATTAAACAGTGCAAACCATTAAGGTAGCATTTGTATTATATCTTTCGAAATAGGAATGGGTTTCAAGAATGAGAATGAGATTCCCATCTCAAAGCCATTTTCATGGCCAAACAGTCATAATTCAAACTTAAAGAACGAAAATTTCATTCTAATTCGTGAACATAAATTCTAGTCCAAACACTACCCAAATACTAACTAAACCAAGTGATTGTGGTATTCAAGGTCATTCTAACTATTAGACTAAGGAAGCAACTTCAGTCTCCTATAGCCTTTTTCCAAACTCCAGTATGCTAAGTTTAGATTAAGCTAGTTGGGAACATCTCAGCATCACTTTTATTAAAAAATAAAAATAAATAAATAACAGGATGAAGTAATAAGTTGACATCAAAATACCTGGTACACACAACAAAGATCTCACACACGCCCACACTTGATTTGTAGTTCTCTGTGCATTGATCACTGAATGGTCAAGACATCATATAAAGTTTTGAACTGATTTCATGAAATACCCTTCGGTTAGAGACTGATCCCATGTACATAGAACACATTTCCTCTAAATGTAAGTGTCCTGTCCTCAGCTCCAATGCACCATAAATGACCTTGCAACTCCAAAGCACCTTTAAGTCCAGCCACTTCCCAGACAAAGTTGAAAAGCCGTAGAGCTCTGTCCAACTGCTTAACACCATTCTGAACCATCGTCTGCTCATCCGATGTCATAATCTTCCCTATGCAGAAGGCAAATTTATCTTTGCTAGTACGGCAATTCCCACCACATATATCCAGTTCAATATCTCCTACATGTCCATACAGGTAATACAATAGGAGTGTGAACAGGCACTGAGATGACTGACCCAATGCTTTTGAAAGCTTCTTCTGCACCAGGCTTTCTTGATATCGGACATCCTTCAACCCAATATTTTTATCAACCAAAACATACTTGATTTGAAATAGTCCTTCTCTCATGGCTTCAAGCTTCCTGGCATAAAAAAGAAACCTCTTTTCGTTTCCCAGACACCTAATGAGGTCATTAAACATATAAAGAACATCTTCCCATTTACATGAAGGGCGATGCACAGTTTTTCTGGGTGCAATCCGCATCCATGAAGTGGCCTCAGAACCATAGGAGACGGTTGGGTCAGCTAAGAGCTGTAGACAGCAAGAAACTATCTGCTTACCCATCTCAATCTCGCAGCTGGGGGCTTTATGACTCAAGGAATCCAATTCTACTTTCAGCCCATTTAAGATCTCCAAATTTGCACCCATCCATATATTGTGCTGTGTGACCTGTCTGCATATTGTGGAACGCACTTCCTTCCTTTGCTGGGAAGATATGTTTAGGAAGTTAAACACCTTGGTGAGTGAATTCACAATCAAGGGCTCTCTGTAACATTCAAAAGGAGCATGTCCTGTGAATGCTGAAAATGCCACCATATTTTCCTTAAGTGATTGCAGAGCTAATGGAGACCCAAGACAGGTAATGGCAAGAGACTTAAAAGTACACATTTTCTGTTCTATACGATCATCATCAATAATAGAATTATCATTGATATTAACTAGCTTCCCATCAATCATGTCCACATCTTTTAATATGTGGCCTAATTTTGTTATCTTTGCAATGGCCTTCGTGTAAAAATCAGAAGGTATTAGCTCTCCATGGGGTTCATCCAAACAGTGATACAGCATCATATTTAAGTGCCATGCACCTTTTCGCTTGTTCCGTAAATACTTTGCACAATTAAGGAGCCCTTGTGCATGTTTATACACCATTATTAATTGCCCAGCTAAGGCAAAGCTTTGCATAGCATTCAAAAATTCTGTAGGATAGTCACGGTCCTAATACAAAACTGGACCTGCAGCATAAAACCCAGAATTCATCATAGAAGTAACAATGGAATATCTTCAAACATAGTGCCTAGCTAGTATCCAATGTCCTATCTACATTAAAAGGTTAGTCCCCACTACAACAGCAGCAACAACAACAATAATACCAGTTACAACCATAATTGCACAGATTTGGGTATAAACTTAAAAGTGAAAACCCACAACAGTTAATGACATCGATTGAGAAAACATATGAACTATGTGGAAATTTAGTGCACTATATTTTGATTGGTTGCAGAGGAACCATGGTTAACTACTGCTGAAAATAGTACTATTCCAATTGATTAGTATTTTGAGAAACATAATTTCAAACAGTAATTATGGAATTTTGAACGTGGACAGAATCAATGAGCAAGGAAAGGATTCATAGTACTTTTTGCTCAGCAAAGAAATGATACTTCATTCTTAACTTGTCATCCAAAAGTGAGATCAAGAATTAAAATAAATTAATAAACAGAATGTTGGGCTCAGAATCACTTTTTACATTTGTAACATAGAATCAATTTTATTCAAAATCCAAAAGGAACACTCAACTTAAAAGACACAACACTAAGTACAAACCAATATACTAATGCTAATAATATAGATTTGTTCACACTTCACATTGTTTCTTGACGGAATCCGGTCACAAATCTTTGAACGCCAGCAAAATCAGACACTATACGCACATTGCAAAAACAGCCTTTGAGTTCATTGTCCAAGTAATCTACAAGAAACTTGCAATGCTTTTCCCCATTTGTTTCAAAAGCGAAAAAACCACCAGGTTTCAACCTAAGAGCAGCCCCATGGCAGAGACGGAGAAGATCATCCATGCCATTCGCACCTCCATCTAATGCTAGTCTTGGTTCATGTCTACCAACTTCAGCTTGTAGGTGAGAGATATTGTCACTTGGTATATATGGCGGATTGCTCACAAGACCAGCAAGTAATCCATCATCCTCCAACGGTTCAAACCAAGATCCTTGCCTTACCTTAATTATATCCTCAAGACCATACCTTAACACATTGAAAGTTGCCACTGAAACGGCCACTGGACTTAAATCTGTTGCGACAACCCTCCCACTACTACCTTGCAATATCCTACCAATCCCAATAGCAAGTGCACCACTACCAGTTCCCAAATCTGCCCACAAGCCCTCTTTAAGCTCTTTACTATCTGAAATTGTGCTATCCACCAAATCTATTATCATCTCAGTCTCGGGCCTTGGTATCAAGACCCCTTCTTGTACGCTCAAAACCAAGTCCCTCCAATGCTCACACCCAACAATATACTGAAAGGGCTTTCTCTCTTCAATCCTTTGCTTCCACAAACAGTAAAGCTCATCCATTTCTAACCTTAATCTTATGTTCTCCAAATGAGTATTGTTATGTTCAACACCCATACGAGACATCAGTGAGTGATCCTCAAGTGCATCCTCCATGAACCACTTGAGCTCTCGGCACAAGAGAGAGGGGTCCGGGCCATTGTCTAAGTTGACAAAGGAGGACCCAACAGAGTTAGCGAGCTGTTTGGCCCATTGATACCATTTTTTGAGATCGGATAGACTAGTCGAGTGCACGGGCTTCCTTAAAAAGAGAGGGGTTTGCAGTTTAAGTGAAACGGATGGATTTGATTTTGAAATGGAGCAAATGGGTTGATTGAAACTAGCACATAGAGAGGGTTTAGAAAAAATTGGAAATGCAGAGGGACGAAAAGGACTAATGAACCTTATCATTATATATATGGTGTACAGGCTCGCTGCTCCTCGTACAGATGCTCGTCGCAAAGTCTGAACCAAGAAACCATAAAAAAAAGCACCCAAACATGTAAGATTCTAGCCCAGAATACCTCATGGAGACTATTTTCTTAGTTCAAAAGCACCCAATCTCTAAGTTTGTGATTTTTCACAAAATTTGGCTCAAAATCAATACTAACATCAATAACAATCTACATGTTGGTTTCAAAATTCAAATAATGATGCTAAGATTGCGTCTTCAAGTTGAAGCAAGAACACACGAAATCAAAACGACTATAAAAGGAAACAGACGAAAAAAAGCGATAAGAGTACCTGAGAATAGATGTTGGCGGTGGTTTTGAAGAATCAACCTTATCTGCACAGCTCGAGCTGTCCTCTCTATCCTCCGATGCCGGACTTTTAACGCCTGAGTTCGGCTGGGGAAGATTTCCCGGAACTTCTCGTGGCGGAGTCCGCTCAAGAGCTTGCTGGAAGCGCTAGGTCACGTGGTTCATGTGTGCAGATCTTCTACCGAAGAAACCGTGTACTTGTAGGTGCAAATTAATTAAATTCGCCCAGATTCATTTTTCTTCTTCTTAAAGCTCTTTCGATTATACTTTATGGTGTTTGGAAATGATTTTGGATGGAATTAATGGGTGGGGAGTGGGATGTGAGAGTTGACGGTGAAGGAGAAGTTGGAGACGATATTATTCAACAACAAAGAAGATGAAGGGCTTGCAATGGCAGTCATGTATATGTGTGCTGCATTTTTTATTCTGTTGGGTTACATACCTTCAAAACGACAACGTTTTGAGGAGTTTGAAACCACAAAAATTAGAACGCACCATTTTGCTTCAAAGTATTCTAAAGCTGATGTTGCGACAATGGGTGACGTGGCAATGGTGATGTGGAAGATCTGTATAAGGTGTTAGTCAAAATCGGTTGTAACAAGTTAATATGACTAAATTATAAAAAATAGAAGTCCAAGGTTCAAAAAGAGTGAAAACCCTAAAAGGGGGTCAACTCTTAAATCAAAACAAGTCCAGGAAATCTGGAAAGAGCTTACCCTAAAACAAATGATAGATGACACTTGATACACCTGTTGTTCTTGGTCAACGCGGCACATTAGATTGTTGTTGTTGTTGTTGTTGTTGTCTTGTCCAGGTTTAAAGAAGTTGAGGTCGAAATTGTTCTAAATGATGAAGTCCAATGTCAGTGGTCGATGTACGGTAGTCATTGTAATTCTCCAATGTCAAGGTTCGCTGGCGATATGTCCGTTGGACGGGTGACTGTGCGAGGAAACACACCAAAAATGTGCTACCTGAGGTGTACCCCGGACATCGCCTTAAGCGTGAGAACAAGATCTCAGCCATGATACATGCATGAAGACTTATGAAAATGATTTAGAGAGAGTAAAATGTGAGAATGAAGATCCTCGATCCTTTTACTAGCTAGAAAAGGGCGCGCAATGATCAAGTTCCTGGTCTCGAGTTCTTGAAAGATGGAGGATGGGTTAAGATCCCACCTTCCAACAACAACACCATCTTCATCAATACAGGTGATCAATTGGAAGTGACAGACAAAAATGGCAGCAAACTCTCCATTGCTACCTTCTATAATACTGCTGGTGAATGGTGATGCCATCATTTCTGAGCTCCAAAACTCTTATAACCTCAAAACTATAGTTTTCAAGATTACCTGAAGCTCTATATATTCGAAACCTTGAAGAAAATGGCCTATGGACACCAAGAAAACCATGTTGCCTCAAGTCATGAATATTTCTCATGGGATTCTCACAGGGCCGGTCCTATTGTTTTTTAGGCCCGGGGCAAAATAAAAAAAATGGGCCCTATAATATATCAAAAATTTATCTTATTATTAAAAATTGTATAAAAAATTGTTGTACACGTGCATAAATAAAATAAAAATAATCGCAACAATTGCATTACAAAAATAGCGATATACTAATTGCACGACGAATCTTCTAGCATCTTCCATCGACGATCATATTGTCACCTACAAAACAAACAAAACATTCATGTAAAACAATTTCTTCGAGCATTTCTAGATGCAAAATCATTAATAATAGTCTGAACATCAACATTTTCTAGCATATCCTTTTCAATACATAAGATAGCAAGACCATTCAATCTTTCTTGTGACATCGACGATCTCAAATAATTTTTCAACAATTTCAATTTTGAAAAACTTCTTTCAGCTGATGCTACCGTCACAGGTAATGTGAATAGAATTCGATAAGCAATTAAAACATTCGAAAGATATTCAAAAGATTTTTTGACAAACTCAAAAATCTCAATAGCAGTCATTGACTCATTTGGTAAATATATTTGCAACACTTGTAATTCATGAAAAAGAGATTCTGATTCAAGATCTGACAAACTATTATGAGAAAAAGTTGATGTTAAATTATGACAACATTTTTTTAGTTCACAAACATCCAATGACTTTAAAATTTTTGAATCGAATAAAAATCCAAAAATATTTTCAAAAATGTTTAATTGTTCAAATCTACTTCTCAATGAAGCAATTGCCATATCCACCACAACCAAGAAATAATCAACTCTAAATATCTCGTCAGGTGATTGTATTTCTTCATTGTGATCATTTTCATCAAATTGTTTTTTTCTACAAATACGACGTTTTGTAGGAAAAACAGGTTCTATATCCATGTCAGATGCAATATTTTTAGCAATGTTCATACTAGAGACAAATCCTTCATTTCTATACTTTTCAAAAAATAATATCACATTTTCCAATTGTTTTGTTGTCACATCTATACACATGTTTTTAGATTGCAATTTTTTACTCACCATGTTAATAGAAAACAAAATGTCATGCCAAATAACCATACCAAGTAAAAATTCAAAATTCTCAAGTGAACCAATCAAACTCTCTGCTTCACTCTTTGATTTGGGATCATCACAAGATTTTTGTAATTCCAACAAAGCCATTCTTATTTGGGGTGCTTGAAATCTAATGGCTTTTACACTTTTTATTCGACTCTCCCAACGAGTATTAGATAAAGATTTAACAGTCAAACTTGAAACATTATCGAGCAGAATTTTCCATCTTTTAGTTGAACTTGAAAATAAAGAATATATTCGTTGCACGACTCCAAAAAATGAGATAGCTTTAACACAAGAATTTGCCATATCACAAAGAGTAAGATTAAGACTATGACAAGCACATGGCATATATAAAGCTCTTGGGTTTATATCTAGTAATCGTTTTTGAACCCCTTGGTGTTTTCCTTTCATATTAGAACCATTGTCATAACCTTGACCCCTTATATCCTCAACATTGAGATCAAGTAACTTCAATGCATTAAGTAATTCATTAAAAAGCCCCAATCCAGATGTATCATCTACTTTTAAGAACTCTAAAAAAAATTCTTCCACCTTTATTTTGTGATCAGACATATTGACACACCGTGCTAATAAAGTCATTTGTTCTTGATGACTCACATCTGGGGTACAATCAAGAATTATAGAGAAATATTTTGCTTTTTTAATGACGTTTATAATAGCACTTCTAACACTATGAGACAAAACAGAAATCAACTCATTTTGAATTTTGTGACCAAGATAATGATGATGAATTTCGCGATTTTCAATACGTCTAACATGATCTTGCATTATTAAGTCAAATTCTGATATCATCTCAATTAATCCCAAAAAATTACCATTATTATCTTGGTAAAGTTTCTCATTCGATCCTCTAAAAGCCATATTATTTTTAGAAAGACATTTCACAACAGATATAATTCTTATTAACACTTGTCTCCAACGTTCCCTCTCTTTTGTTATTTGATGCTGTAAATCTTTATCAATTGTTTGATTTTTTTCTAACCGTACTCTCAGTTCATTCCACATTTTCATGTTAGTTATATGCTCAATACTATTCTCATGTTGTTTTAGTCTTTCACCAACATGTTTCCAATCTCTCATTCCATCATTTGCCAATAAACCTTTGTTGTTATTAGATTTGAACAATTTACAACAAAAACAAAATACCGCATCCAAATGTTTTGAGTAAAGTAACCATTCTCTATCAATACTTTCACCATTACTCAACTTCCTTGAATAATAAGAATATGAAAAATGCCTAGAATGATTATCTAAAGGAAACACAAGATTTAATTCCCTTTCGGGTCCCTTTTCAACTAAAATGTCTCTTGCTTTATTATCAAGATTACCCCAATTTCTTGGATCATAAATATCTATAGGAGATATTAGTTGTTCATCATTCGGTACATTATCATGCTCATTCAAATTATCAACGTTCTCAACAATATGATTTTCATGCTCATTCAAATTTACAATATTCTCATCAAAACGAATTTCATGCTCATTCAAATTATCATTCAAATTAACAACATCAGAATTATTAGAAGTACCTACTTTCTTAACAAATTTATCGATAGCACCTTTTTGTGATTGTATAAATTGTTCTTCTAATATTCTTTTTTTCCTTTTTTCACTACCAGACAAATATTTTTTAGGAAACATCTCACAAAACAATTTAAGAAAAAAAATCGAAAATTAAACAATAGCACCTGAATACTGCACGCAGCTCAAACAATGATCACGTACACAACGTCACATCCGCTAGATTCATTTCTTAGCACTGCAACAAAATTATTCATATGAGGTATTAAAAAAATTAAAAACAGAAATTAGAACTAAAAACATGTTAACTTACCGTTGTGGATTGTGAGATCACTGAGATGAGAGCTTCTGGTTGTAGACCTTATCTTATGGATTGTGTAAAATTGAAAATTGAAGAATCAAGATTCAAAAATAGAGAGGCAGAGTTGCAGAGACGGTAGAGTTCAAGTCTTAAAGAGGAAGATGTCATGATGATATGCAAAGAGATAAAGTAATGTTTTTTTAGTAAAGAATAATTAAAGTATTAATATTAAATTAATTATATTAATATTTAATAGTATTAATAATTGTTTTTCATGAAAAAAAAATTGAAAGTTGAAAAGATACGTTGCACTTGCAGAGCCTTGGAGAAATTTAAGGAAACTTTTCAGAAAAAGTGGGTAGTTGCCATTTTTTTTTTTTTGAGCTCAGTTGCCGGTTTTTTATTCAACACATATTCAAATTTTTTTAAAAAAAATGGGCCCCTTCCAAGTTGGGCCCTAGGCCACTGCCCAGGTTGCCCTGCCTTAGGGCCGGGCCTGTGTCTATGAACAATCTTTTTGCTAG
>JAYMSZ010002684.1:0-11615 GCA_036897665.1 Pelargonium citronellum
TGATCTGGAGAAGAAGGAAGTGGATGCTGCTCGAAGTAGCGCTCTAAGGAACGGAGGCGATCAAGGGACTGCTCAATGGAACAAAGGCGCTCACGAGTAATGCTATCGGCAAACATGTCAATCACGTTTTGTCGTGTGTTGCCCTTTGAATATAGAGGACGTAGACTATCGGCATCTGGATCACGTGGAGATGGCGATGCCTGCCAATCAAGACGCGCCCGTAAGTGCGCAATCTCCTCTTCCATCTGACGAATCCAGTCATTGTGCTGCTGACTACCGAATGTGTGGCCAGAAGGGCCTTCATCGTGTGCCCTACGACGAACGACGATGTCCTCTACTCGCAGGCTCATAGTACTCATGAGTTGTCGTCCCTAAACCGTATAAATAACCCTTCTTGTTGATGCCCCCAACGCTCTCGTAGAACATCTTCACCAGGTCGAGCTCCTCTCTAGCTACGTCAGTCTCAGAAATCAATCGTCGAAACGTCTCCTACACATTGATAAATGTAACAACTTTAGTGAAAAATAACAACCCATAACATAATGTTAACTATATATTGTATAATAAAATAGTCTTACATAAACGTTCTGAGATTGTGGTGTGATGTAGGTCCTCGGAGTGTCCTCATCATCGCGATCGTATCCATCCGCAACCCTAGAATAAGTAGACAAGAACACCTTGTGAGGTGCCGGTAGGTTCCCATTCTTGTCCAACTATACACAAAGTAAACACATATATATTAGTTAGTTCCTAAAAATTTCGGCAGAGTTTCGTTTATAAATCGAATTGGAGTCAACTATTTTTTTCATATATATAATAGCCACAATAACATTGTATATAATCATCACAACTCGCTACATAAGCTTTAAACTATTACCAATTAGCCAAATAACCAATACAAATCAAACCAGTTCATCAAACACCATGATCTAACTTTTAAAGAAAACAAGAGAATTTGAGCAGCACCATACCATAGTACCATACACCCCACAAACAATATCAAATCATCATAACTCACTGCATAAGCTCTAAATTACTAAAAATTAGCCAAACAATCAGTACAAATCAAAACCAATTCATCAAGCACCAATTCACCTTGTAATTCTTTACAGAAACTGGTGATGAGTATTAATATCAGAAAGAATGTCAACTAAAGGAATAAAAAATATACATACAATATGATTCAACAGACAAATGACATTGAAAAAACAGAAACTCTCAGTGAATAAAACTCTAAGTAGCCAAAATTCACAAATGCTAAGTTTACACGGGTTTAAAATGTATAAATGAAAGATTATTACCTCAGTGACCAGCGCCTAATACAGCAGCAGCCTACTCTCCCTTTTTTATTTGATCCACAGACAGCCCAGCCAGTGCTCTTTTCTCCTCCAAATTATTAACAACACAGCTGCTAAGTTAGTGAATAAAACAAGGAAACACGCAGCAACAACGGATAAAATACAATACAAGACATAGTAAAACCATCTTTTGACAAACAAGTCTTCCAAATGAAGATAGCTTCACTTCTCATTACAGTGAAACCTTACAAGTCTAAAGGCACTTATCTCCTAAGAAAGGATAATATAGTGCTCTTTCTTCTGAGGCCACATGACATCAACACACAATTATGAATTATTTTATCCTATATATTTGTTGTATATGTTGCAACTCAATTACAGAAATGTGCCTACTTTGTCAAACACGGTATATAAATGTGTCCCTCCTTCCCTTCCTGGAAAACACACTTTAGCTCATAAATAAACTACTATTCCATCACTATGTAAATAAAGTCTCTTGTACACACTAACAATGTAGACAGAGTCATCGTACATACTAACAAAACAATAAATTTGCAACATAGATCTGTCAAACCCCAATTATTGTTATTCACACAAAAGCTGTGTTATAAATGGTACAAGGAGAAGCTCGTGCCTCAGGATCACCATTGTACATATGGCTAGAGGTTTAGTTAATTTCTATTAAACGAATTGACTTGAACTAGAAAATAGACCAAACAACACTGACATGATCATTATATGCTACTATAATGTCTATAAATTAAGAAAATCATAACATACATTGACCTTTGGTGATGTAAGTCCCTGATTATCAAATAATAAAATATGATATTTCAGTATAATTAGTCAAACAATTCAGATACTATTTCTGGGACCATGAAATCAGTACTGTAGCTTGACTTTTACAGGCATGTCTTTGAATTCCTCTAATTGAATCAAATGACCAGTAGCTTTCGATACACAAAATACTCTAAAGTCTGAAATTAAAACTTTAACTGCAACTCCTCTTCTAAGGGGCATTTCATCAAACACTTGATGTGCAAAACTAATCCAGGTATGCCATTTTGAAATACGATTAAATTTCTTTGATTTTTTCTCACAGATTAAACCACAATTACAATTACAAAAACATAAATAAACCTCCCCTGCATGCCATTACAAGAGAGAATAAAATGGAGTGTTAAGCTTCTGATTGTTTGGCTTTCTTATTCCCTCAATTTGAATAAAACAACAACAATATTTATATAATCTGGGAACAAGCACCAGCAACAACAAACTTATGATTGTTTTATGATGCGATTTGAAGAGAAAGAGACGAAGCAGAACAAGTGATTGAAGAACAAAAATTGAAGAATCTACCTTGGAGAACAAGCTGAGCTCCTTGACGGATAGGAGCTTGAAGGCGTGATCGGCGTGGAGATCGTGAACTACGGCTTGAGTCAGTGAGAGAAGAGAGAAACAGAGAGAAAAGAAGAGAGAAGAGAGGAACAGTGTTGCGCCCTAGTTGTCAAAACGGCCCTTTTTCTTTTAACACAACAGTTGCTACGGGGAATTGTGACGGTTATCCGTCTCTAATTTGTGACAGAACAATTAGCTACAAAAATTTTGTAGTTGATTTTTTGGCGGCAAAATTCCCGCTATAAATTAGTGACGGATCCGTAGCAAATTTTTCATAGCTGATTTGTGAGGGGTATTCTGTAGCTAATCCGTAGCTATTCAGCTACAGATAGCATCCGTAGCTAAATCTGTAACTGATCACTGTTTTTTTTTTAGTGGTGTACTATGTTAGTTTTGCACATGTTTTTTTCTATGAGATGACGATTGTTAAATGACGGCTATGAAAATGCAACTTTAGTAACGCGAATATGAAGTTATAGGTCTATTTTCAACCCTTACAGATAGATATGTCAATTCTAGTCCCGAACAGAAAACACCGTTGTATACACGAGAACTCGAAATCAGACCGATAATCAATATGAAACAACATTAATAGTTTACACCAAAATTACAAAAAGAAAAGGCAAAACCAAGCTCGCTACTATAACCATTACAATTCACGAAACAGATGTGAAGGGCTTGAAGGTTTGGACATCGGTGATAAGCCCTTGGATGGCTCCGGCGGCAGCGATTAACGAGACAATCAAGCAAACGCCGGAGAGCACATTGAGCCATATCCAGGTGACGGAGAAGCTGCGAATCTTGGCCCGCGAGATGTACATTTCCAACGGGAAATACACTGTCAACGGCCAAAACGAAGCGGCTCCGAGAAGGCCCAAAACGCTGTTGAAAAATGGAAACGACATGGCGATCGCGGTCACGACTACGACATAGAGGGTTCTCCAGATTATTTTGAAGGCATTGAGACTGTAAAGAGCTCCGATGATTGGTATGTTGATGGAGGATTGTTTGTTTATGAATTTGCTTTCTGGCCACCTTTGGGAGGCCCATGCCTCCACCAATGTGTATATTGGTTGGCAAAATACCTGCACGGGATTGAGAAATTACTAAAATGGTCCCTGATTTATCAAGATTTCGATTGATTTAGAATCTCAGGTCATGTTACGGTTTTGACCAAAATGGTTCGGCTCAAGAAAATACTAAAAATGTTTTTGCATCACTGTGACTCACTGATTTAGTTCTTGAACTTTTAAGATTTTGACCTGAACGGTCTAACTCGAAAAAATAGTAAAATAGTTTATGAACTATTGTGACTTGACTAATTTAGCTATTGAGCCGGTAAGATTTTGTCAAAAATGGTCCGCTTGGAAAATACTAAAATAGTGTATGAATTATTGTGACTTGAGTTGTGATTTTGACACAAATGGTCAAATCCGAATAGGTAGTCACTCTGCCTCTAAAACGACTCAAACATGAGGTTCTACATAGAGAAACCAAGAGTTTTTAATCACTTAATCCAGAAGGCTTTAGTTAAAATAATATTTGAATTACCAATTGAAATGCTTGTTTGATTTAATTTTTTTAACTAGTAAAATTTCGACTAAGATGGTTCGAGTCTGAGTAGTTTGTCACTTTGTTTTAAAAACAACTCGAAGACGCAGTTTTATGCAAGAAAATCAAACTCTTCACCACTCGGCTCATAAAACTCGATTAAAATCGCCGGTTCAAAATGGTCAAACCTAAACAAAATTAGTAAATTAAAATATAACCTTTTTATTTTTATTTTTTTAGGGTTTACCTGGTAAGCTCCCACAAGATGAGCCACAATGCACATATTAGCAAAGCTCACAAGCCAAAAAGGCTCATAAAACCCAAACCCTGTCAAAAAGTTCCCTGGGGCTTGGTTCCCAAAAGCTGCATAGCCAAGAGCTCCACAAAGTGTGTAGAAAATGGTGGTCACTGAGACTCCAACAAGTGTAGCCTTCTTCATCACTTTGTTCTCTGGTGGGCTTGATTTTAGTGTGTCCTGCATGGTATATATTACATGTATTAGAAACATAATGTGTAGGGGCAAATTTGGAAACAATATTTTAAAAACATATGTTCGAAAATAGGCTTGCCTGAATCTCAACCAAAACAGGAGAGAAAGCGAAGGCAAAAGCAATGTCTCCAATGGCTTGTAAGATGTTGGAGATCTTTTGTGAGCTTGTCACTTCCACTCCTATGGTTAGTCCTGTTAGGCTGGTCCTAGCATGTCCCCCTCCTTAAAAAGAGAGAAAAACTGGTTACAGTTGAAAATGGTCATTTATGTACACAATTTTACTGATACTAGTATTCATCTTGTGCGTTGCACATGCACTATGCGGGAGAGTAGTACATAATACCAAGAGAACTACTATTGATCTTACATAATAGTACAATTAGTATATATCTATGGAACAAAAAAACATATAATAAATTTTTTACCTAATTAATTTACATATTTTCAATTACTAGTATTCATCATATATGCTGCACGGGAGAATAATAAATAATTACAACAGAACTATTATCAGTTCATGATTTGAGCTACTATAACGTGATGTTTGTCTTGATTTGTTGTATAATGTTTTATTGGAAATCATTCTTATAATCATTTGTATAACTTATTTCTAAAAAATATTTAATTATCTGTTTCGATATCAAGTTTACCAAGTTTGGAAGGGAAGCAATGTAAGTTAATTTTATCCAAATTTTCTATATCAATAATGTATTTTTTATTTCTTCCATTTTCGGTTATGTTTCTTGTGATTTCAATGAGTTTTGGTCATTTGTGTTTGTTTAGTTTTTTGTTTTATAAGTTTTTTTTATAGCTTAATTTGATCTTTGTTGAGTTTCAGACTTGTTGTTTAGTTGAATTGTTTCTCCTTTTTCGTTTACTATGGTTAAGTTTAATTACGACTGTAATTGGTTCAAAGCCCACATCAGAATATCATAAACATATATTAACTTTATCCAAATTTTCAATATCAATAATGAGTTATTGATTTCTTCGTTTTTTAAGACGCATTTTTTTGTTAAGTTTCTTGCGATTTCAATGAGTTTTGGTCATTTGGTTTTGTTTCATTTCTTGTTTTATGAAGCTCTTTTTATAGATTAATCTGATGCTATTTGAGTTTGAGATTTGTTGTTTAGTTAAATTGTTTTTCCTTTTTGTTTACAATGATCAAGTTTGATTACAAATGTAATTGGTTCTAATCCCACAACGGAAACATAAAAGAAATTTGTAATGAAAAACTAATATATAAAATGTATTTTTATAAGCTAATATATAAAAGGTTATTGTGTACAAAGTCCCACATCGGAAATATAGGGATTTGATGGAGTGAATATCTTTTATATAAAGCATGCATGTCTATTCTTTAATAGCTAAAGTATAATAATGATTGTCATATTAATTTTTATTAGTAAATGTTATTGGTTATTGAGTGAAAATTTGTAACAGATGAAAGTCGAAGTGACATGCATCTAATGCATTCTCACCAAATTTAACATACATAATATAGATTTCTTTTGTGAAGTTAAGCATACCGATCAATTAAGCAGGGCCCGAGTTTTGAACAACCCAGAACACAAGTAAAACTGATGAAAACCGGTCAAAACCATGTTTGACCTAGTCAAATTTGAAGAAAAATAGACGCTACGTCATTAAGCAAGTAAAAGAGTCAAAATGATCCAAGTTTTGACCTAGTCAACTAATTGGCTCGACTTTTGATATGAGTTTTGAAACATAATTCTCGAATTTTGTACAACCAATTCAATCGGACCAAATTTTAAACAACTAAAAGCAACAATCAAATTTAAGTAAAACTTATGAAAACCGATCAAAAATGAGTTTGACGCAGTCAATTATTTGGAGAGTGAAAATTGGTCACCAAACAACTTAATCAATGGAATAGACCCAAGTGTTGACCTAGTCTCAACATTGACCATACTTTCAAAGAGTTGTTTCGCTTTGCTTAGACAAGTTATCTTAAACTCACAAAACAACAATCCTATTGTTATAGGAAGAGTCGAAAGTGTAGATTTGTGCTTACCAGCAATTTTAACAATGGAGAGACCAATGCCAATGAGAGAGTAGGTGAAGGACATGACAGCAGCAAAAACAGAGAGTCCTGAGAGCTTGTCAAAATTAGGAATCTGGCTCAGGACAACCTCGGAGATCCCAAATATGATCATGAACTTATTGTTTGATGTGTGACACCCAACATCATGGCCATTTTTGTGAAAACAAACTGATCTCTTCATGGCTCTGGCAAGGGTAAAAAAAAAAATCACATGAAACACTTAACATGAGCATTGGTTTCTTATGGAAGATGAAGAGAGTTGAGCCTTACGCCATGCTGATGGATGAAGTGATTGTGAACCCAATTGCTATTCCAACAAGTGTTGAGTATTGAGCAACCCCACATAGCTTGTATTTTAGACCTCCTGTTTACACAAATTGGCATAAAAATGAGAGAATAGACACAAACGACGCCTAACAGAAAATACGGTCACCAAAGCATGTTGGGCCAAGTGGTTAAAAATACTTAGGATTCCCTCTGAGGTCTCAAGTTCGAGCTTTCTTGTCGACGGTATAGGATGAGGTTTAGGGTGACGCTCCCTTTGGAGAATGAGAAACATTGTTATTTCGATAATGATGTTCCGTTGACGATAAAAAGAAAAACAGAAAATGCGGTCAACAGACTGATTTGATCTCCGATATAGTTTTAGTTGAGCTACACAGTATGTGGTAGCTCTCATCTTAAAACTTCACTCCACCCCAAACAACTTAAGGATTTGAATTCACGACTTCTCACAACTCTCACTAAGAGGTGTGTGTCTTGACCACTGATGTATTCCCTAGAGGACAATCCCCGAGATAGTTTCTAAAATATACGTTTTGCAGTTCTTCCTTTTACTTGAACGTCAAAGAGATGACAATTTAGGTTTCACATCGGATTTTCAGGTTGAAAATGCCAAACAAAATGCTAACAAAACATATAAAAACATGTTATTACCTAAGTTAGCTTTGACAGCTTCCATGTAATTGTAGTTTCTTTTGCCGGTTACAGGGTCAGGAGACCTATAACAATCTGCAAGCAGAGTTGAAGTGAAGAAAGTGATTGCAGCAAAAGTGAGCAAAGTGGCAATGCCAGCAACCCAACCCAACTGAGCTATAGCCCATGCCAGAGACAACACTCCTGACCCTATCACGGCCGTTATGATATGTGCACTTGCGGTTAATATGGTTCCTTCAACAAAGGAAAAGACGAGTTTTAGTGTCAGTCGTGCGAACATACTTATTTCTAATTGCATGACAACTTTATATTTACGTCAAGACTCACTCTCCTAAGATACATACCATAATAATAAATTAATGAAAACCAAGAATTGAAGGTAAATAGTGAAGCAAAAGAGCAATCAAGTACTTGAAAACTCCCATTGATCGTTAGGGCTTCAGGACAATTGAGTGAGTTGTTTTATTTATGATTACGTGATAACTTTATTATCGTGTCAAAACTCACTCTCAAAAGCTAGAGGCAAGTAATAAATAAACAAAAACCAAGAATTGGAGCTTAAATTATAAAATCAAATAGCAAAGTGCACAAAACTCTAGTGCCTCAGGTTTCTATATCAATTGTGTTAAAAAAGACTTATTTCTCACTGCATGTCGACGTGACAACTTTATTGTGCGTCAAAACTCACTCATATAAGCTACAAACAACTATAAATTAACGAAAACCAAGAAATGAAGCTATAATAGCAATCCAGTGCACGAGACTCTCGTTACTCATTAGGGTTCCAAGATTTGATGTGTGAGCAGACATTTTTTGACTTCATGACAACGCGACAACTAGACTGTTGCGTCAAAACTCGCTCTTTCAAACTAAAGACGAAAATAAGAGAAAATTTACATAGTACCAGTTCGTTTTAAGCGACCGTCGTCATCGAACTTAGAGCTAGCATCACCATTTTCCACAGCTTCAACAGAAAAGTTTTTCTTCAGCATCTCATCAGCCATTTTTTCTCTCTCTAAAATGGGATGGAGAGGAGAGTATAAGATGCAGGACTCTAGTACCCTTTATATAGAGTGACACTAATTAAACTTTATTATACATCAATACGTATATATCTTTTTTTTTTTTGAGGACAATACGTATATATCTTTATATTATTAGTTATTTATGATAAAGACTAATGGTCAATTAATTATATTAATCAATGTACTCTTTTTCTTGTGTGCAATTTATATCATTAATGACAAAATTGGGTTGTCAACACTGTGATCATTTTAATATTTAAAAATCTCATCGTTTTAACTACTAAAATTATGAAGAACTTTAATGATTGAACTTTATTATATCAACTTGATTGTCATAAATTAAGTTAGCACATATGTTAAATGTGCAAATTTAGAGTGCACTTTGGCAAAATTAACTTATTCATTATGAGAATGACACAACGGTAAATTGTATTGTACTCTTCCACTTTTTTTATTTAGGTCGTCTCTTCTGTTAAGTCAAACGTTATTATGTCTTTTCTAACTACTTCTCCTCGTATTAGTTAATGTATGTATTTACTTGTTAGTTTCTTTTTTATATATAAAGAATTTTGTTACTTTTTTGTAATTATATATCCTCTCGTATAAGTTTTTCGTGCAACTATTGATCTCTTTTATTTGAACATGTCAAAATTTCAAATTAAAGTCTTAAATAGTTTTAAATTGTCTTATCTTCGACTGTAGCTATATCAACACCACGTCGTGTGACTAGAAAACATGAAATAAAATCAACTAAAAAGATGGGTTGTAGTGTGTTCATAGTAACATGATTAACCCTATAAAAGGTGAACCCAAAAACATACAAGTTGATGCTCATTTGAGTATGAGCCTCTCAAGTCTCAAATCTCAATGTGGCCACCCACTAAAAAAGATGCTCCTCCATTAAGTCAATAACACCAACTCATTAGGGTTTTGGTTGGTGAAATATTCATAGCATAATCACATAAACAATGAAATATGTTAACTTTTTTTTTTTGTTATTAAATATTTTGACTCATTAATATTATTCACATATATGCCTGAATTGATCTTTATTCTATGCTAGATTATGCTAGTCTATTTTAAATGAAAATAGACAATATATCTTTGCATCTTTTTTATTTTAAAGTTCTTGCTGAGATTGAGATCGATGTGGGTGTAAGAGATGCCAAAACCAATAGCCATTAGCTTATATTTAAATTCAATTACTTATATTTCATTTTATAACTTTACAATTGAGACTCAAAAGTTGTAGAAAGGGTGAATAAGCATGTGAGACAAAGAACATTTTTTAAAAAGAAAAAAAAATTTCCTTTCAAAACCTAAATTTTGGTGCCACAATTTTAAAATTGTTTAGAATTTTAGTGTCGGAATCTTAAAAAACTAGCTTTTCCACCCGGCTATGCTCGGGAATCTGTCCTATTTATTTTGTCATTTGATTTTCACTTTTGCATTAAAATAATTTTATTTGATAATTAACCTTTTTGTTTTCAACTAAAGTGTTTCACAATCTCCAACTTAATTTTACTTTTTATAAGTTCTATATAAAAGTACTTTTATTTATAATCTGTGAATTTGAACCACATTATGTAGTTTCAAAAGGGTTGAAATGAGGTCGTTGTACATATAATGCTAACATCTGAGTTGATTTACATTGTTTATGTCATTATTATTGACCTAAATGAGAAACATCAATGTAAATAGAGTGCTTCAATAACTTATGATGATCTTTTACAAAATTAAAATCAAATTAACACAAAATTTCTATCTAAACATTGTGCCATAAAAATTTGAAAAACTTTCATTTGCTCGGACAATTGAGGTTTCCATTGAACATCATTAATCATTTGATTTCATTTGAATCTGAAAAATGAAAAAAAAAATAAATATAAATCAATCACAAATAAGCAATACAAAAAATTATCGTAATCAACTTACTCTACAATAATTTTTTTCGTTGCCCGAGTTCATTATTTTTCATTGTAGATTTTTCAGTTGAGATACTAAATCAATAATGTTTCTTTGCCCCAAATTTTCAAAACATATATATTATGTTTAGAAAATATGAAATAAATATTTAATAATTAAGAAACATTTTCTCATAATTTATATAGTACTACAATTGCATAAATATTTAATTAAACATGGATGTTACCTTATAAATCCAATTTATGTTCTCCAATTTTCTTACTTTCAAAATATTAAACATAATTATAACTACAATGACATTACAAACATTAATTTTAAAAATTCACAAATGTGAAGAGGTAAAATATAAAGAGCTTACCAATCATGATAACTCTTGAAACACATAGCATGGGTGAAGCCTAACACAACCTTGCTGATGATCTCCAACTCATCCTTCCTTTTGTATCTCATGGTACACAACTCCTTTTGTTTCCTATCTTCCAAATCTGTGATGCCTCTTTGAAGTTGCATTGAAGAAGGAAATATCACCGTTGGTTGTTAATGAAGACGAAATAATTGATAAGCATTTTATAGTAGTTTTGAACAAAACAAAAGTCATACAAAGTCTTGAAAATTAAAGACTAAAAGTATGGTAGTCATAATTATCTTAGTAGAGTTGTTAATTGTATTTTCAAAATAAATTTAGATAAATATGAAAATGATATTTTTTTAACATTTATCAAAAATCAATTTTGTAAATCTATAAACTAAAGTTTATCTTATATTTTCTTTTATATTTATTAATTTTTACCCTTTTTATCAAATTTTCAGTTTCAGTATATATATATATATTATTATTTTTTTTTTTTTTTAAATTAAATGAGCTACACAACAGGGGGTAGCTCTCTCCTTTTAACCCAAACTAAACCCCACCCGACGCATTGAGA
>JAYMSZ010002685.1:0-11615 GCA_036897665.1 Pelargonium citronellum
AACTAAGAAAATACGAAAAGAGCATCCACCACGTAGATTGCCATATCATTTTGTACAGAATTTTTTTTACAAAATTTTCTACATTTAGCATTTTCAAAAAAGAAATGTGTAATTTGGTGCGTGCAACTGTGCAAGGGGACCACATAGTTACAATTTACCACGTCAGAAACGACATGCGTTTTGGTCGACAAAAATGGGCCTATCCTAAAAAAAACTGGTAAAAAGTAGAAATAAAAAAAAAGAAAAGTTGATTACAAGAAGAGAGAGAGAAAAAGATTCCTTTTTTTCCTTAACAAAGCAGCCAGTTCTGCTGATTGAATATTATTTTATTGAAAAAATAAAATAAAATAAAAGCTGCAGTGACCTATTTCTCTCCAGTGGCCAATGTGCTTGCGCCTACAATTTTTTTCTATTAAAAAACAAATTTTCTTTTTTAGTTCAGATTTTCATTTTCTCGGAAAATTTCCCGAGAAAAGTAGGAGCTGAGGTGGTTGTGCTAGGTGTTTAATTTATGGCTGCAAGTACGAATCCACCTGGGAACAAGGAAGGTTCCTCTTCTTCGAGCCAACAGAAGATTCCTCCTCCCTCCAATGGCGTTTCTGTGAATCCTACCAACAACGGCGCCAGCACCTCGGCGGTGGCGACACCGCCTGCGACGGCGGAGACGCTGGCCGCGCTCCGGCACAACCCCGGCATCTCCGTCGACTGGACCCCCGACGAGCAGTCTACCTTGGATGATTTGCTTGTCAAGTCAGTATCTCGCTTTGTCTATAGATTTTATTGGTCAATTCTTCAATTTCGTAGTGTTCCTATTATGTGTTTGTTTCTTAATTTTTAAAAAAAATATATATTATGTTAGTGTTTTATAGGGAGGAAATTTTAAGTCAATTTGGGGATCACTGTATGCTTTTAGTTTCTGTTTAGTTTTTTGTTTTTGTTTTTGGATGTGCTATTTTGGATAATTACTGTTGGCTTGATTCAGTGCATTTCTGATTTTATTTCTGTTTCTATTAGTAAAATAGTATAGTTATGTTTTTTTTTTAAGAATTGAGTGTATTGGTGGTATATGGCACCTAGCTTTAGAGAAAAGTAGAAAAGCTAGAGCTAGACCTCAACTTGCTTTCTAAGTGGGGCATTAGGAAAACAAGAGATTCCTGCTATCCAACATTTCATAGGGAGGGTCCTAGATTACTTTGACGTAGACGCATGCCAGAAAAGAAAAAAAGGATTGCAAATGGATATAATGTGAATATACCAAAACCATAATGGAAGGTGCATATTAGAGCTAATTCACTTGAAGGATGATTTCCTTACTTTTACTTTAACTTCCACTCTTAGTGATATTATTCTTGTTACTTAGCAATTATGATAGTCTGTCCTGTTTTGTGACTGGACTTTGCTCAATTTGCTAAGTCGTCTCAATAAAGAGTAATATTTTGGTTGCTCAGAACATAATTCAAATAATCCTTGTGTTCTTGAAGGTTGATACAAATACAGTTTGTATTTATAATTGATGCCAAGCATTATCTTAAAGGTTGAAAGCAACAGTCACACTGTCTGGTAGTTGGGGAATGCTAGATGAAATATATATGCACATGATGGGTTGAGTGTAGTCTATGGTGTTCTTCAAGAAGTAGACAATGTGACATGCATTTGCGTTATTGCTCTTACCATATTCTCTTTGTAGTGAAAATAGTGATATACAAGTCGGCAGATCTTTCAAATGATATAACTTAAATGACTATACATATTTAGATTCTACCTAAATGAGTAGATCAACTTGGTGCTGAAAATTATATCCTTCTGATATTTGAGTTTAGTATTTACATATTAGTTTCATATGACTCACCCTAGTATGTTTAACCAGGAGACAGATTATGTATCAAGCACAGGAGTTTGTGTATTATCTAGATAGATCAATGGGCATAGAGAAAGATGTGTTCAATATACTTTGGAGTTGATTATCATGCAGAAGTTTGTGTATTAGTTGAACATTGGTGTGTTGAGAATCTGGTGTAATAGAGCTGCGCATTTCCTACCTTGGTAAATTACAATGTGATTTATCAATTTTGTCTTTGGATTGAACTCAGTATCCATTAGGATAATGCTGGAGAAGTCTCAACCTTGGTATAATTTTTATTTTTATTTATTTTTATTAGTTTTATTATTATTCAAAATCAAGCAAAGAGTGCAAGTAATTTTTTTTTTTTTGCATATGAATAATACTAGTTGGAAGAAACCATATATGGAACTATATGGAAGAAACTATTCATAGTGGGGTTTTCTCCTATCGTTTTTTTTTTCATATATGAAGAATGGATATTTATTATTTAATAAATACTGTGATATGAACTTTTGCAGATATGCATCCGACTCCAACATAATTCGGTACGCTAAGATTGCCATGCAGTTGAAAGATAAAACTGTTAGGGATGTGGCACTGCGTTGTAACTGGCTGGCTGTGAGTTTCATATTTTATGATTAATTTCTTTTAGTTGATTATTATTAGTGACATATATAATAAACTTAGAAAAAGATGTGTGTGTGTGTGTATACATAATATTTGGTATATATTATAGTTGAGAAACTATTAGCCCAGTGGTTGTCATATCAAAATTTACCCTAGGGTTGCTTGGATCTATTGCAAAATGACCAGGTTAATCATGAAAAATTGTAATACTATCATTATGAGTTGCTAAATTAGTATGATGACATTGATAGATACTTAACGTACAAATTTCCATTTTTGTCAGTATGATTTGACTTAAATCAAGACTTATTCATTTAACTTGACTCATCCAGCTCTGAGTTTGTCAACGGTAAAATCTGTTCCTTTCTGTGTCCATTAATATTTTTGTTGCCACCTAGTATCGGGCTATTTAAAAATTTACCCAAATAAACTGAATGAAAATTTGCAAGTTTAATTTTGTGCTACTGATCCCTTAGCCTATATATAAGATTATGCAGTTTTTTATTTTTTTTATTTATGGAAAATCCTCCTTGTAATAATTAACTTGCATAAAACGCGGACCTTTAATATACTAGTTTAATACAATGGAAATAATTAAATGGGATTTTTGTCGCTATAGGAACCTAATTTGCATTAGCATTTATTATGTCAATCAACTTTTGGAGCCTTATCTTCTTTCTTAAGGGACAAAAAATGTTCGACAGCTTCGTGACAGTTTCTTTTGGAGAGCTATTGTCTTGGTATAACCTAGTTGCCCTTGTTGACACATGCCCAGGTATTTTTAGGACTGTCTTCCAGTCCTATTGTTGTATTCATAAATCATACAAGGATACTTCCTCTTGTCTGGAGACCTAAACCTGACTTTGATGTGTGCTTGCTGGGAATCCAAGCTCAATAATATTCTAGGGCGCTATTAAAAAGTAAAAACCTTCCTTCCAAAACTGTCAAAATAAATCACAATTGTGATACAGAGGATGGCTATACAAGTGTCATTTATGCTGTTATGTGTATTATATAATATGGCAAAGATGCCTGGTACATACTATTTTTTCATGTTGGGAAAACATAGATACTGATATGTGTGGTTTGGGGCCTAGTTGATGCTGATGGCGGTGTTTCCAAAGTATTAGTTTGATTGGATTTAGGGTTTCTTGTTTTTTTTATTGGAAATTTTACTGTTCTTAAAAAGAATAATATTTATCAGGACAACAGTTATTTGTTCCATAACATTAAGAACCAAAGTAGACGCATTAAAAAAAAAAAGAGAGAGAGAGAGAACCAAAGTAGACACTGAAGGGGGAAAAAGCACCATTATCGTGATTAATTGGATACTCATTAGGTGCCATTCAGAGGAGCAAAGCAAATCCAATTGGATTTTATTTTTTATTTATTTATTTTTGTTTCCAATATATTGGTACAGAGATAATACGTGTTAGATCTTAAACTCTTTGGCTTTGTATTTTCAGAAGAAGGAAAGTGGAAAGCGAAGGAGAGAGGACCATAACTCATCAAGGAAAAATAAAGAGCGTAAGGTATGTCCTACTAAAGTTTCATGCATCAGTTTTAGCTCTGACATTTATTACTTCTAATTAATGGAATTTGGCGTTTGAACTTTCTTTGTATTTTCTCTCTTCATGCACACACAAACACACTCACATGTCTTTGTAATTGTATTGTGATTATTTGTTATTTCTAAGGACTCTGAATTACCCCAGTGGGCGAGAAACACTTATAGGTCTAAATGTGGGCTGTTAGCTCCAATAGTTAAAAGAGTTTTCAGTGCTATAGTTAGCAATAGAAGAGTCAGAATTCATATATGCATTACTTGCATTTCTAGCTGACTATAATACCCATGTTGCACTTAGATTGTGATCATGTCCAACTGTTGTCTCCCTCTCAAGACTAGTGGGTGCTGGAATGTTCCTCCTTGCTTGTGTACTATTTGTACTGACAAGTTGTTGCTGGAACTTACATATTTATATTGGATTTAGAACCTTGTTTTGTTCAATATTATTATGTGTGTGTATATATATATATATATTGTATTATCTTGATCTGTTTTAGACAGTTTGGAGATTTGTTTGGCAGGAGAAGGTTGCAACAGATTCTTCAACAAAGTCAGCATCTCATTTGACTGCTCGTCCCAATGGCCCTTCATATGCTATGCCAATGATCCCCGTGGACAATGATGATGGTATATCATACCAAGGTTAGTGGGCATGTTTTCTAATTAGTTAATTGATTCTTGTAAACTTGCTTATATTCTAATGAAGTTCTACCATATTGACTATGCTTGTTATGAAAAGTGTTGTCGCTGTTTTATTCTATAATTGTTCTGATGGCCACCAGTTGGTTCAACTGAAATAGCTCTTGATAATTGCCAAGAGACCTAGGATTGTATCTGTCCCAAACCCATTTTGAAACTAAGGGTACAAGGAGGGCCACCCTCTATTGTGTGGCAGTCATTAGACCAAAAAAGTAAAAATAATATCATTATTGTGAGAATAGAAAATATTGTACTTTTTTTTTTAATTTTTTAATTTTTTATCTTTTCAATATGAAGAAATATTGATGCTTCATTCATGTGTAATTTATAAGTGTTGCTCCTTCTTGAGACCTCATGGACGTGATACTCACATGTAACTGCAATCATTGATGTTCTACTCAATCAGATATAATCGCCTCGACTAGTTATATGCTACACTGGCATTGACTAAGATGTAATAAGACCAGGAGGATTTTGGTTCTTAAATCTTATCTAGCTTACTGACAATTTATGTTGAGTGTGAGAAATTACATTGATCAGTCAAATCAATCGTGGTTCTCTTTTAAATCGATGCTTTAGCCAGGCCTTGGCTTTTGATCATAGACACGTAAATAACTCGTTATTTTTAATATTATTTTTTATATATCCTTATTGATTGAATGTTAAGACAGTAATGGTGTTTAATTGTTTATCATTTTCAGCCATTGGTGGTACAACAGGAGAGCTTCTTGAGCAAAATGCTCAAATCTTCAGCCAAATCTCTGCCAATTTTGCAGCTTTTCAGGTAAAATAAATTCTTATATGTCTGGATTGGTTGCTATTATCAGTACCTAGTTTTTACAGGATTGGGTCTACTCATGCTTTCAATTCCCATGTTGGCTGGTATTTACATCTTGGTTTGTGGCAGGCTTAGTATTAATTTCTTCTGCATCTCTTGAAAAATATAGAGTATAAATGTTTGTAATGCACAAGAATCTTTCGCGGTTCTTATGAGAAAGCCATTGTTGAATTGCATCAAAACTGAATCAATTTTTTCTGTTTTACTCGGGAGTTACTTTACTTTTCTCATGTATCTTTTCATTATGCACTTTTATTAAGAGAACCGCAACGTTCCTTGATTAGTTTTCCAAGTGAACATTTGGAGCTATGACATTATGCATCTTCTGAGAAGGAAATTTGTTAGATTTTCCGTTGCTCAGACCACCTCAATTTGGGTGTTAAACATTGAGATATAAGATTAGTACTTCCCACATATAATGTTAATGTCTTGTTTAGAGGAGCTTTGAAATTGAAGTTCTCTAAGTCTAAGGTTGTGCCTGTCTAGTATCTCATATGTCGGTCCGAGCCACTTCACATGATGTTATAGCTATCTGGATCCACCATAGTGTGATGTAGCTATTAAAATCGAATTTTACTTGAGCATCCTGGCTATGCTTATGTGACTGGCTGCTTTTAACAGAACATGCATTTTCATTGGTAATAAACAACAGTGTTTCTTGTTTGTTTTTCCCTCTTGCAGATACATGATAATGTCAACCTTTTGTGCAAAACCCGGGATAACATCCTTGCAGTTCTGAATGAGTATGTCGTTACTTGTCTTTCCTTACTATGTTTGGTAATATGTTGATTTTAGACATACATTTGCTCTAATAGTTGCATATTGCAATAGTTCTAGAAGGAATTTGTTGCACACATTAAAGGCTTATAATTGTGAATGACCGGTCTTGGAATTCCATAATTGTGAACTAGTAATATTTATCTAGTGCTTTCTATTCATACCAAAATGCTATGGTGTGTAATGTTGTAAATTGAGGGCAAGAGAAAAGCCTTCCTACACGGGTTGGGAACAACATATAATATATATAGATCTGCACTGTTAAGTTTACACTACATCAAATTCATTGTTTGACTGTCATGCATTGCAGTTTCAACGACGCGCCAGATATAATGAAGCAGATGCCTCCGCTTCCAGTGAAGATGAACGAGGAACTTGCCAAGTCCATCCTCCCTCGGCCATCCCATTAAGATGATCGAATGATTCAGACCTTGCTGATAATGCTATTGACCCCTTGAGTTGGGAGGGACTTCTTAATTCAAATCCAGACAGAGAATAAATAGGCTAGTAGGTTTAGGATTTTATATCAGTTTAAAAAAAAGGATTAGCACCCATTGTTTATGTTTGATTGATTGATTGATATCAGGAACAATATTGTGTAGTATGTGAATAGATAGTTGTGTATACAGGACCCTAATTTTATATACTGATGAAAGAAATGAAGTCTGTTTCTGTGAAAAAAGACGTTTTCTTCGTCTCAAAATAAGTGTCATGTTTTGTTTGCACTTTTGTTTTTACGAGGCAAAGATAACCTGTTTGTCTCAAAATAAGTATTTTTTAATTTTAGAAAAAATATTTAAGCATAAATTACCAATATTGTCAATAATAGACTATAGTTAGTGCCATTAATTTTTTTTACAACACGTGCATGGTTATAGTAGATGAAATTTACAACACTAAAATGAAAACCTCGAGGAATGTCATTTCTCATTTCTTCTTTCAATGGATGAGTGTTAGATATTATTTAAGACACATGCGACCATCCATGAAATTTCTTTAACCAAAAATAGATTCGATGCACTTTTCTAAAAGAAAACTTCTGAAAACAAGGTGATATTCAACTAAATAACCTCCAAGTAAATCCCCAAATAACACAAATAAACATATCCAAATATAAAAGATAAAATCCAAACAATCCATACTTATTAACCAATTCAAATAAAACATACCCAATCAAAGAAACAATCAAACAAATGCAGTTCAGTTTGTATAATTTATTATAAAAATGCAACGAAAGAGCCCGTTATTTCAATCTTCATTAACAGCAGAACAGGATCCACAGCATATTCATCTAGTTTCTGACCATGGTGTAGTACCAGATGTTCCTGCAGCTTCGCGAGATCCAGCAAGTTGTTGACCACTCAGAGACATGGGACTCGCGATAAAATTAGGAGTCGGAATCTTCACCATGTACTCGAGCTCCAAGTCCTTTCTCAATGATTCATTCAACACTGCAAACAAACACTAAATGTCATGCACACAACACAAAACATCAACTTACATATACATATATATTTTTTCGGGACTGTAAAGTGCAAATTATGAACACCAAAAACGATTCTGTTAAATATAGTGTCAACACAACAATATATGTTACCCACAGAACTAATCAATCTGTACACTTTTGAAACGAACTCGTAGATGATTTACAGACATTACACACTGATCAACCTATGATCAACGGGACATACAGGATTGTCATGCTAAAAGCATTGTGACCGCTGGTGTGAAACTCCAAGTACATTTAATTTAATATCAGTTAAGTAACTGGTAATATTATCGGTATGTAATCTATGCTCAAATAGAAATAAAATGAAGAAGCATGTAAACACACATGTTCTAAACTAATAATCCCTATACGAAGCATATTAATTTGAATTACCAAAAATAAACACACTAAACAGATCGAGAACTATATATATATGAAGCAAATTAATTAGGATAAAATTCTTACTTTCTTGCAAGTGAATGTTGTGCTCAACTTCTTTCATTCTCTCGATAAGATTTTTCTTTTCAGCTTCCAGGGAATATGTACTTTCCTGCATATATCGATCGTTAATTATGAAAACATACTTAAACTATGATTCCATATATATATATACTGTCACCTGCATAATAATTTACCTGCAATTCATCAAAGCTGCTGGACAACTTATTGGACTGAGCCCTCAAGGCACCCAACTCACGCTGCAGGCGACATGACTCATATTGCTTCTTCCTCTTTGGGTCGATAGCCGAGTTTCGATTTGATAGGATTCTAACACAAAATCAATAGGAATAAGTAGACAAAACTTTTGTTCATGTAATATAGTTATGTTAAGTAACAACAGTATCCAACTAAATGTTTCTATACAGATATCGTATGTCAAAAGATTAGCTAAATATCCAGAATTAACTGCAAATCTATGTATATATCAGTTGTGGCGAGGAGAGGAGCAATGTATTTAAATTGTATCTACTGCGATAAATACCGAAGAACATTTGAAATAAATACAGAGTATATCTTATTAGGACTAGCTAGAATCCCACGACCATTTAGACATATATGTAACTGAAAATTGTAGATTGTGGGGCGTATAATGATACCTCTCGGCATGCTCGGGTTTATGTTTGGCAAGCTCTTCGAGCTGTACAGGAGTGAGGGATTTTTTGTACTCCCTGCGCCTTTTGCTTGATTCCTGTAGGGCTTGCCAAGCTGTTTTTGGTGCCGGCGGAGGAGGTAAATCAGCAAGACTGTTCACGCCTTGCCCTTGATTATCAGCCTCCTCCGTTTTATCACCTACAATTGATTCACTACTACTACCTCCTTCGCCGCTGCCCAGGCCATGGGAAGGGAAATGCATGTTCGGTCTCAATCCACTGATAGGAAAGCCGCCCAATAGCAAGCCTTGCCCCAAGTTCCTTGGCTCGGAACTCAAAGCACCAAATGCCGATGAAGTGAATGCTCGTGACACATGAGAGTGATCGCCGTTTTTCTCCTGGAAAGAGAAGGTAGCTTCTTCTTCCTGCATAGGTTTCTTTCCTTTGTCGGCCATGATTCCTTGGGAAGAAAAAGAAAAATGATTGATCCATGTAAACAAAAAATAAGCAATAGGATTGATATAAGCAGTATGCTACAAGGTCTATAATTCAGTACTCTTCGAAGAAAATGTGAAGACTTTGTTAACATATTCTAAGAAAATCCGTAAGGAACCACAAATGAAATATATTCAACTTTTAGGGAACGGAAAAAAAATTGGTGGTTTAATTTCACGATCTGCAGAACATAGATCTCAAATCAAATATACATAAACCATTAGAACCTGTTCAAATAAACTAAACCCTAGAATATGTGGTATATATTCAATCCGTATCTATCTAAGAAAATAGATCTCTAATGAATCGAACGAGAAACTCTGAATCATTCACATCAAACACACATCGCAAAATCAGTACCAAAAACTCTGAATGTACTACTCTTTTTGGGAGATTACAGAAAATGTTAACAAGAACAAAGCCTTGTTCCGATCCAAATACATGAATTATTTAACAAATCTATTCGGGGTCCTTCTAACCTAATAAATTGAAGGAAATAATAGTGACCATGTTAAATTCAATTTCAGGAATGAAATCAAAACACCCGATTCTCTCTTTATCCCCAAATCAATCTCAAAATCTCTACATAAATAGAACAGGTTGAAATCACAAGAAATCACAAACTTTCAGACCAACCTTCTCAATTAAAAGCTTATAAAAAACAATATAAAAAACTACTGAACAAGTGGAAATCACCAAAACCCTTGTGGATCATACTCAACCGATCGAAACTTAAATCAATCAACATAAGAGCAGCAAGATTCAGTACCCATAATCTCAAAATATGAACAGAAATCTGAAAAAAAAATCACAAACAGTACTGAGAAAATAGAGATACAAGAGTAAAACCTAATTGATGGAGGTCTAGGGCTCAGAAATCAGTTGATGGATGTGAAAAACAAATGGGAGATGAATTGGAAAACCAGAGGCATTTATAAATCAGTTGGCAGAGAATTGAGCAACATATATCAGAGCATTTTGAGCAAACAATTTAAATTAAAAAGAAAGAGAGTAAATTTATGATCCCATTTTATCATATTCATAGAATTTAATAAAAAGGAAATAAATGTTTTGGAACACAGTAATTAGCTTCCTTAAATCACATATACCTTTCCAGAATTGGCATGCTCTGTTTTTGTTGTCTCTGTACAGAAAATTTGAAAACTGTGAAGCATTTTCCTCACCTCTCTAATTACTTGGCTTCAGTGGTTTTTCAGGTGTTTTCATTCTCTCTTATTTTATTCAGTTGAAAACAAATGGATTAAATTTAAATGTCATTTTGGTCCCCAAATTTAAAAAGTCACTTATATACATGTGCACTTGATTTTTTGAGGTGGATCTTCAAATGAATGGGCACTCGCTACGTGAGAATCAATACGTTAGCACGGAAATTCACGTTGAACGTGAGATTGAGAATTTCCATCAAGTAAATAAATGTTGATAAAAAGAATCTTTGATCGTAATTGGACCATGAAGCATATTGGCATCATGTCTCTTTCCACGAGCGGAGAGAAGATGAGTCAAATTGAATGTGCTAGTCGAAATCATGTCTATTCAATTCGCATGATAGGGATCATATCTCTATCGTGTGGATGTCTAACTATTGACATGACATCTCATTATAAAAAGCTCATATGAGCATACTGAAATTAATAATATCATTTTCTTTTAGTAAATACTACAGCTTGATCGCTTAAGTTATTGTCGAAGCTAATGTCGATATTAAACTAATATTAGCGTATTTTCCATCCAATTTTCATAAATGAGCTCTTAAAAAATCATTAGACATTATTGTTAAAATATCAAATATATTATATATGTAATGTAACAATGGTTAATTATATAAAAAATAGTTTATACAATGGAGCTAATGAAAACATCAATAGAGAGACAAATAGAAGAGAGAGCTTTCAATCAGAAAATCTAATGATGAAACACATAAAACTAAAGGTGAGACCTAACAACAAAGTTAGTTTCTCTTCCACAACCCCAACTCTAAAACAATAGCAGTAATAAACAAAATAGCAATGACAACACCATAACCACCACTCCATCCACTCCCTTTCTCTCCCAAATGGATTCCATAGAACACATTTGCTATTGCAAAAATAATCAGTACTCTCCCCACACTGTAATGGTACCAATTCCTGTCAACAATTGTGGCTTCAACAATTGTGGCTTAGCCTAAT
>JAYMSZ010002686.1:0-11615 GCA_036897665.1 Pelargonium citronellum
AACCGGTGGTTGCTCCGTCAGTTGCTAAGCCGCCTGCTCAAAATCCTTCGATTGGCGCGTCTTCCTCTTCTGCGCCGGTGGAATCGCTGAGCCGTGATGTCGGAAAGCTCGCATTGCAGGCTCCGGCTCCTGCGCCGGCACCTGTTTCTCAGCCTCCACCATCATCATCCAAGTCTATAAAGTGTCCGTTGAGGCCTGGAATCGGAACCATCGGAAGAAAGTGTATGGTGAGAGCCAATCACTTTCTGGTTCAAGTTGCGGACCGTGATCTCCATCATTATGACGTAAGGAATTTCTTCTTCATTGATTTGTCTTCTTTTAATATTCGTTAATATTCGTTAATGTTATTGGTTATTATATTCGCCTGCAGATTTAGTTCTGCATTAATTTTTTGCTTTTTAATTTGGATTTAACGTTTAAACAATGGAAATCAGAAAAACAAATTCCCTTCATTCATGCTTAATATTTTAGCATCCAAACTGGATCATTGCCTTGTTTGATCAATTTTTTAGCTATCAAATTGGTTCATAAGTTTGTTGTTTCATTTGATAGGTTTCTATAAATCCTGAAGTGACCTCAAAAAAGGTGAATAGACTTGTTATTAGTCAGCTGGTAACTGATTACAGGGAGTCTCATTTGGGGAAGAGAATGCCTGCCTATGATGGAAGCAAGAGCCTCTATACGGCTGGAGCTCTTCCATTTCAATCAAAGGAGTTTAGTGTGAAATTAATTTACGATGATGCTCCGGCTGGTTCGTCTGGTTCGTCTAGGTATATATCTGTGTTTCTAGTATTTCAAGTTGTTGAATCTCATATACTGAGGCTGTTTTTCAATTTGCATTGTACTCATCATTTGTGCTTTCCCCAATTTGCAGAAGGGAACGTGTATTTAAGGTCACCATTAAATTTGCTGCGATGGCTGATCTTCACCATCTACAGGAGTTTCTACGAGGGAGACAACTGGATATGCCACAAGAGACAGTGCAAGCTCTTGATGTCGTTCTTAGAGCAGCACCATCTGAAATGTAAGTTATTACTTGAGAGCATCTTTGGTGATGGGACTCAAATTGAGTCCCAAAATTGCCATTCACTCACCTTTTTTGTCTGTTATTGTCACATTACCAACTATGATATTGTGTTTAACTCATGGTAATTATAATGTTGTCATTTCATTAAAGAAATCTGGTCTCAAGTTTCTTCTTTGTCATTACACAATACTGCCTACTTCAAAATTTACTACAGCTAGTTAACACCGTATGAGAAACCTGGTCCCGGGTTTATGTTATGCTAATTATAAGTTGAAAAAATCCAATACTTAAAACTCTAGTTCTGTGGTAGGGTTCAATTCGTTGAGGTCCATGAAAACAAGTTTTCTTGGAAATTATTTTTTTATAGTTTTATATTTGTTCGCTTGAAGTTTGATGTCAAGTCCAATTGACTAATCTGTCCAAGTGTTTGATTGTAGGTATACTGTTGTTGGGAGATCATTTTTTTCTCTTCAGCTTGGCAAAAGAGGAGACCTAGCTGAGGGTCTGGAATTTTGGAGAGGATATTACCAAAGTCTCAGACCAACTCAGATGGGGCTATCTCTAAATATTGGTATTTCTTGGCGCAAATGCTGTTGTCCTGTGAAATTTTATCTTGCTGCAGATGTTTCTTTGACACAAATCTATTTATCTTGCTGCAGATGTTTCAGCGAGATCCTTTTATGATCCAGTTAATGTGATTGAGTTTGTAGCCAGACATTTTAATTGTAGAGATACAAGCAGGCCTCTATCTGATCAAAATAGAGTAAAGGTATTTGAAACTAATTTCAGTTCAGTAAGGCAGTTAAAGTTGTCCCTATTTTTGCTATGCTATTTCACAACTGAATTTGTGTTCATTATTTAGGTTAATAAATTTGTTTCAGTTTGAGGGGGGCTTTTGTGTTTTTTGTTTTCTTTTTCTTTTTGTTTCCAAGTTGTTCACTATCTTCCCTCTTTTTCTTCTTGCTTTTCTAGCTGAAAAAAGCCTTAAGAGGTATCAAGGTGCAATTAAACCGCGGTGATTACTGCAGAGTATATAAAATTTCTGGTGTCTCAAATCAACCTCTAAGCCAACTGACGTAAGTATTCATTTGAATCATTTTGAAGATAAAGATGTTTAGATCCTCAATTAACTTTGTATTTCTGATTTCTAAGTTTGACACAACAAGCTGATCAATTATGCTTTCCATAATATTCATATTGAACAGACACTAAAAGTTATTTTGTTAAGGTTGTGAGTTAAGGTTTATTGTGGAACTCAGTTTTTAGGTAGTCATGTAAGCTGTAAATTTAAGTTTAACCACCTTCTTTTACGCTGTCTTTCATGATCTTACTGTTGCAACACAATTACTGAGGAACTCATACGTCAACTTTATTTTTATTAGGTTTCCTCTTGTTGAGGAGAAGAGAAATATTTCTGTTATGCAATATTTCCGTGAGAAATACAATGTAAATCTCAGAATTAGTGCTTGGCCAGCCCTTCAAGCAGGGACTGAAACTAAGCCTGCTTTATTGCCCATGGAGGTACCTTTTCTTCATTTCCTATGTTAAGATTTGGTACCCTTCTATTGCTGTTCTTTTCATCGTCCTTTTTTTGGCAGCTTTGCACTATAGTTGAGGGTCAACGGTATACAAAGAAGTTGAATGAGAAACAAGTTACCAACCTTTTGAGAGCCACTTGTCAACGTCCTCGCGATCGAGAAACCAATATCAAGCAGGTGCTATAACATTGAGATCATTTTTTTCTTCTGAAATTTTAAGTTGACTTGTGTTCAGTGGTGGAGTTGTCATTTTATCATAGCTTAGCCTGTTTAATTTAATGTTCTGGCAGATGGTGACACAAAATAACTATTCGACTGATGCTCGTGTGAATAATGAGTTTGGAATTCAAGTTGCAAGTGAGCTTGCTTTAATTGATGCTCGGGTTCTGCCGCCACCATCGGTATTAGTTCAATTTTTCCCAGTGTTATACTTCTGTTATTTTGACAGTTGCACGTGGTACTTATTTTTTCTTTTCTGTCTACTTGTTTTGTATACCTGTAATCTCTTGGTCATTTTCTTTCCTCTTTTGTTCTGTGTTGCAGCTTAAATATCATGATTCAGGACGAGAAAAAAGTGTGGATCCTCGGATGGGGCAGTGGAATATGATAAATAAGGTTAATGAGTTATTATAATACTATTTTGGTTGTGACTACTTAAATGTGTATACTGCTCCTTCATCTTATGTTTCCATGTAAATTCACACCTGTATTTTGGTAGGCTCACTAAAATTTCTAAGTGCACGATAATTTGTAATGCTGATTTTGACAGAAAATGGTTAATGGAGGAAAAGTTGATTTCTGGACTTGCGTGAGCTTTGCACGACTGCATCCAGATGTTCCATACTACTTCTGTGATGAATTAGTCAAGATGTGCAATTCTAAAGGAATGGTATGGTTTTCATTGTGCTTGTGATATTCTGTACATAACATTTTTTGTTTGGTTACTTTACACCTTATCCATTTGGATGTTTCGCCAGATTTTCAATCCGGATCCTATTGTTCCTATCCAAGCTGTACCTCCAAATCGGATCGAGAAGGTCCTTGTTGATATTCATAAGCAGTGCGAGGCCAAACTCGGGCCACAACAAAAACATCTTCAGCTGTTGATTGTTATTTTACCTGATGCGTCTGGATCCTACGGTAAGTGTGCTGTATTCAAGTTTTTAGGTTAATGACTGATTTTTTTTTCCTTCCGCTTCATGTCATCTTTATTGCTACATCCAGGTATGATTAAAAGAATATGTGAAACTGAACTTGGAATTGTTAGCCAATGCTGTCAGCCAAAGCAAGCAGCTAAAATGAGTCCTCAGTACCTTGAAAACGTGTCACTGAAAATTAATGTTAAGGTTTGTTGATGCTTTATTACATCTAACGATTCTACAGTTGATAATCCTTGTTAAGTTCTCCTTTTAAGTTTGAGTGTTTTGTGTTTCTAAGGTGGGGGGACGAAACACAGTGCTGAATGATGCCATTCAGAGAAGGATACCACTTGTGTCGGATCGCCCGACCATAATATTTGGTGCTGACGTTACCCATCCCTCGCCTGGCGAAGATACAAGCCCTTCCATTGCGGCAGTGAGTCACGTTATCTTTTGTCCTTAATCATTCTGCGCTCCTTGGTTTTAAATGGTCGAGTTGATTGGTTCAGGTGGTGGCTTCTATGGACTGGCCAGAGATAACAAAATACAGAGGATTGGTCTCTGCACAGGCTCACCGGGAGGAAATAATTCAAGATCTCTATAAAGTGGTTACACATCCTCAGAAGGGTCAAATTCACGGAGGACTGGTCAGGTAAGGATTCGCCACTGTATTGGATCATACGTCGGCAAATTTACTTCTCTTCTCTGACGTTCCTTCCAACTAATTTTTTTATAGGGAATTATTGGTGGCATTCCATAAGTCAACAGGGCACAAACCACACCGAATTATTTTCTACAGGTTGGTTTTGCTTCTATTTTCATAATGCAAATTGTTCCCAAATTCTCTGTTTCTGTATAAAATCGCTAATCACGTTTGATGTAATTATACATGGCAGGGATGGTGTGAGCGAAGGGCAGTTTAGTCAAGTTTTACTCCATGAGATTGATGCCATCAGAAGGGTATTGTTGTGTCTCTTTGATAATCGTTGGGGTCTATGCAATATTATTGTCAATGATGTATCAAATATTGAAATTAACTCTCTTTTCCATTCAGGCTTGCCTATCACTGCAGGAGGGGTATCTGCCTCCAATAACCTTTGTTGTAGTGCAAAAGAGGCATCATACTCGTCTTTTCCCTGCAGATCACAACAAGCGTGATATGACCGACAAGAGTGGCAACATTTTACCCGGTTTGAAACACGCTATTCATCAATTATTCTTTTTTGTTTTGATTACGTATTTTTCCCTCTCAAATGACGAGTGAGACTTGTCTATGTTTTAGGTACTGTTGTTGATACTAGCATTTGCCACCCAACTGAATTTGATTTCTATCTGAACAGTCATGCGGGAATTCAGGTAAGAAGAAAAGGAAGCCCTATGATCTATAGAAACGGATATGAGATACATGACACAGATACAACGACACAATTTTTATAAAATCATAGAAACAATATACTAAGTACCACCTTGTCATTATGAGTGTCATCGTAGAGTTTCTCACATGAAGTCGTATAAAATGACTTATTTAACCACAAATAATATCAAATGCATATTTATCTTGAGATAGTAAAATGACACTTGTTATGAAACAATTTTTGCTTTCTAAAATGGATGTAGTATAAGTTACGTAACATGTAAGATCAAGTGTACGACACGTGTCGGATACGTATTGGACACGGATACATATATGTTTCCATCATCTTTCTCGATCACCTAATTTTGGATCATTTTTAACTATCATCTATTGTGAATATGCAGGGTACTAGTCGTCCTGCACACTACCATGTGCTGTACGATGAAAACAGATTCAGTGCCGATGCCTTGCAGATGCTGACCAACAGCTTATGCTACACGTAAACACCAAACTATCTTTAATTCTCCATAAAATAGTTTCTCCTAGTGTTTGCTTAACTCGTTTGCCGGGATTTTTATGTAATTAATGTCCAACTATATTTTTCAGATACGCAAGGTGCACTCGTTCAGTCTCAATCGGTGAGTGACTTTCTCTTATGCAATCAACATATTTGTTCCAAACAATCGAGTACTAACTATTATGTTTTATTTTTACAGTGCCACCAGCTTATTATGCTCATTTAGCTGCTTTTCGAGCACGGTACTACATGGAGGAGTCTTCGGATGGTGGTTCCACAAGTGGAGGTAGCAAAACAACACAAGACAGGAAAATGGATGTGCGGCCGCTTCCTGTGGTCAAAGATAATGTTAAAGATGTTATGTTTTATTGTTGAGGCGGTGCATAGTTTTTGGATATTTTTCTTTTGGGGTTATATTTCAGTTTTTAGAGCTTTTGGTGAATGTTATGAACTCTCAGCTGATAGGTAAAAAGTCTAGGTTTACAGATGATGGTAACAAGTTTAGGGTCTTATTTTGTATTTTGGTGGGAACAGCTTTTGAAAAGAACTGTGTATCCTGAGCTTGTTTACTGAAATTCAGAAGGTGATAGTTTGGAATATGTTTGTTTTGTTTTGGGTAGTTGTTGGTTGAGAAATATAAGAATTTTAGTTGGATTTAGGTTTTAATTGATAGGTTTTGGCCCATTGTGTGATTGGGTTAATTTTAAATAGATGATGTAATTTGGATTAATTTAAGTTCATTTATGATATTATTAGAAATTTTAGAAAAAAATATTCTGCATAATTAGCTTTCTAAAAAGAATAAATATATTCTAGAACGAAAATGATTGCTTTTTTACAAATTTTAATCAAGTTTTTTTGAACGCGACTCAATTGAAAAAATGTGGATCGGATTTTATTAAAAGAGGAATTCGCCCAAGGAGGGGCTCGTCTGATTATCTAGTTGGTGAGACCATGATCAATAGCTGGTCCGAGAGGATGATTAGCCACCAAGAGACTGAGACACATCCCAAACTCCTATATGAGGCAGCATTTGAAAATTTTCCACAACGAGCATAAGCCTGATTGAGCAGTGCCACGTGGAGGTAGAAAGCCTACGGGTTGAAAACTTCAAGAGCTTGTTCTGAAAGGAGGTGCTGATCGACCGATCAGTCGATATTGTCGATCACTTATACTTTGTTTTGTTATTGTACTTAAAATACTGTTGCTTAAAATTGATTTGTTTTTTGCATTCATTGGGTTCGAATAAAAATAAATAACAAAACGTATTATTCGTGTTTAAATAATGTTGTACAAACAAAATTCATCATACATAATTTGATTTTTTAAATCGAAAATATAATTTGTGACCAAACCACACGTTAAAATTTCGAAAGCCACATTATACCAAGTCACATGTAATACAAAGACAATCACAGAGCCATAAAATTTGTAGTATACACTATAAATTACATCTGCTGGTACAACAGGAAGCCAATATGAGTGTAATTTACAATTATACCACCTATACAACAACACATCCTCTAGTAAATGTAAATTCTACGCGGCCGATGAAGAAAATGCCAGCCCCGACAGACTCGTAAAACCCTTTTGCAAGCCAGGAGAGCTACGACCAAATTAATAGTACACGGCCCTGCCGGAGATTACAAATATAAACCGGCACAAGCCTATACACAAAGGCTTAAAGATCGAGAGTCCAATACCTATTACACTGTAATATGCTACATAAGAAGGAAACTACCGAACATTGCTATGTGCGTGAGTAAAGTAAACATGCTCCTTGGCCGTACAACACTGCTATCACCTACCTGCCCTGCATTTACATATTCGCTTCTTCCGGTATTGATGGCTGTCGAGACGTTGACTGGTGTTGAACCTGAGAGAGAACAAGAATCAGCGAAATAAATAAGAGGAACATATATCGGTTTCTAGGCAAGGTTGTAAAGATTTATAAATTGCCTTCGTGACCAAAAAGGGGAGAGAAACATATATTTGTTTCCACAGTCTTCTCTATTGTACTTTCTTGGAAAAGTCGCAAGGGTTTGAGACTTACAGTCATATTTAGTCCATCCGATGCGCTGACCATCCAGATCGTACACAAAGATTTTGTCTTTTAAAACAAGGTCTGTAAGAAAATAAGATTGACATGGTTAACACGAAGGTACAGGATTCATCCAAATAAAACGGCATAGCACAAACAGTATGTGTGTGTTTGTGTGTGTTTGTACACACTTGCAAATTGAATCTCCTAAACTTCAACTTCGGGTCATGGCATAAACGATGCTGATAAATGTGAAATGATTTGGTGACCAAACCGTCATGCATAACAGCATAAGTACCAATTATTGTTTTGAATAATATATATGTTGTATAATTCAATAGAAACCTAAACTGCCCTTTCCTTTTTCCGTTTGCTTATTAAATTTTAGAAAACCACATCAATTAATAAAAATATAAAACCCTAGGAAAGGGAATCTACACAACACCCACCTCCTAAAATTGTAATTCCTTGACCCTGAATTTTCTGAAAACCAATGCACCATACAGCGGCACCGCCCTGGAAAACACAAATATACGCATTTGTTAGATTCATGAAATTAGGCCCTAATGCCAGAAATGCAACCAGCTAAGAAATAATATGCGGAAGAGGAGCAATGAGAATCCTAAGTTAATGACTTACAATAGAATTTTGCTGTAGAAGGTAGTCGTCAGGATCTAAAACCAGGGACGCACCACCCGCAAAATTTAAACTAACTTGAGGAAATATGTCATTGACACTGTATATAATGTAATCACATTACTTCAGACATAAGATCGTCTTAAGAACTGAAAACTAAATGGAATTGAACACTGAAATATATTTAAAAGTGAACCTCGAGGTAATTAAATAACACTGGTTTCCCTTGGACAGAACAGGCCGCACAGATTGTGAAACAGCATTTGTAACCTGTATAGCAAGATAGCAAGTATTTAACAATGCTGAACCCGAATATTTTTTATTGACAAAACATGCTTAACAAGTAAAAAGCATTAGCTCTCACTAAGCATCTAAATAATACAGAAATTCTATGACAGTAACTTACAGCTCTGACGAAAGGATCATAAGCTTCTTCTGCAAGGTATGCCAAAGTTGTCCCGGAATCAACTATTGTACCTCGGTTGCTTGATGTTGCAAACACTGAGGAGTCAATGGATAAAGTCCGACCATTTACAGAGATGCTCTGCAGGTTCAAATTGTAATGAGGCCTACAATTTTGGACAAAAACACGATCAGTCAACAAATAGGGTTCCATGTATTTCCCTAGAAAAATTAGTCATCGTCCAAATTTAACAATCCTAATGATATGAGTCTTACGAGTTAAGACATGGTTCATTGGGATATTAACTCATCACAATAGCTAAACCTATGAATTTTAAATTTTCAGTTTCATAAAACACATTTACATTAGAAAAGATTGTCTTCAAAGCATCACCAATGCAAAGCAAAAGGGACAAGGTTCAAAAAAAGGTTCACACAAGAAACCAAAAGTGCATGTAAAAGCACTTCTGCTGCCCCTCAATGGACTGCGCAATTACTAGGTAACCTTATTAGCATCGGAGTTCACTCTCTTCCAGGTATGAGTATAATTCTACTGAATAATATTATAACAAACTGTTAAAGCAAATCTCATAAGCCAAACAGTTTGGGAAAGCCCTTTTGATGTTACGCCACATACAACTACATGTGTTAAGATCATCTACGTAAAAATAAATCGAAAAATATCCTTGACTTTTGGAACTATACAACCAAACATGCAAAGGCACATATAGATATTTAAGGTCCTATCGAAGATAGTTAAGCCAACAAAAGATAATACTGTTTTGTGTTCCTAAGCTAGCACAATATTAACTCACACTCGTGGCATTAAGTAAATATAGCATGTTGGTTCCAAAAAAAAGAGTAAATATAGTATGTTTTAAGGGTACAAAAAAAAAAAAAAAAAAAAGCTACATACTGCGATGTAACAAGAGGACTGTAAACTATATTTGGCTCCACAATCTCGCCAAGGACTAATATGCCCCCTCCACCCTCGCCTCCTTTCAAGCAATGGGAGAAAGATTTTGGTGCTTGTCCCTGTGAGGCAAGCTGTGAGACTACAGACATACCCTGCTGCCCTAACCCGAAGATCCCGTCTACTGCTCTATCCGACTTTGTCAGGTCCCCGGTCTGCGAGGTGCTACACCTGCTCCACAATCACACATCCAAGGAAATGACTTCCAAACAACAAACGCAAATGAATATTGCTATCTTGAGAGTGAAAGATTCATATCATGGCTCACCCAAAGACAATACGAGCCGTAGAGTTTTCAGTCATAGACCCTCCAATAACTGTGTTGAGATGCAACATATCGGAAACATAATACCCCGATGTTCCGCTCCCATCACCGTACTGAAACGTGTAACCACACTGATTGTTCTCGCTAGAGCAACCCGTATCGGATGATTGAAGTCCTAAACTACATCTTTGGTCTGAACAAGAGATCATTGACGCCGTCGATGAGCTCCCGGGATCAAAGAAATTGAGCTGAATCTGCAACCAAATGAAGCAAAGTAAGTGACTCATATTGTTAACACAAGAAAATCAGAACTAAATGATGAGAACATAGATAAAGGAAGTTACTTGGAGTCCACTTGTTTGAGGGCAACCATCACAGGAGCTGCAGCCGACCCATAAAACATCACTGCCAGTGTCGATTTGGACGTAGAATTCTCTCGGAGGATTACCCAATTGCAATTTTGTAAAGTAAAGCCTATACAAATTAAAGAAACCAGTAAGTTTCAAGACAAACAAGCATGTCAAGATAAAGAACAATAATAAAACACAAAGACCAAAGAAAAGAATGTTCCACAGATCAAAAGCCAATTCAAAACCTATATGACATATAATAAATAAATAAAAGCAAAAATAATATATACATTATCTCAAAACCCAATCAGTGACTGAAATTTAAAATAAATCAAATAAATTAACCTGAAAGAAGCTCAAACGATCCAAAAATAGAAACACATTATTAAGCAAAATTCAGGACAGAAACCCAGAAATATAGAATAAACAAATTGTAAATACAAAATAAAACAGAAAATAAATACATTTAAAAAAAATTAACCAAACAAAGAGCGAGCATTGATCAAATTACCCAACGAGGAACGGATCGAAAGTGCCTTCGACGGAGAAGTCGACGACACCGCCCACAGACTGCAACATTCGGCCATGGCGAGCCCTGTCCCGAGCTCTGAGCCGATCGATTGTCACCGTCTGATTCGCCGGAAAAGCCCTCTCCAGCGTCAGAGTAGCCGGGAAAGCGCAAAGAACCGCCGCAACCGACATAATCACGGCGGACACAAGAATTCCGGCGGGACTCACCGCCACCATTTTTAATTTCTCTCTGTTCCCTCTCTCTGAAACTAAAAAAGAAAAGAAAAGAAAAGAAATTTCAGAGGCAAAACAAGATGAAGAACAGCAAGCAGCAACGGCTAAATTTTTGGATGCAAAGATGGAGGAGTGCGTTGCGCGTATTTAGAGAGAGAAAGTGGAGTTGTTTAAAGACAACGCAAAACACGAGCTGATGATAATTGATTTCTCGTTTATATACATAGCAATAGGAGTCAAAAAGTAGTGGAGTATTTATCTTCCTTTATATTTATTGTTGCTAGTGGAACTTTCCTTACATCTTCCAATTTTGTAACTATTTTCTTTGTTTCTTACAATCTTTTCATTTCTTAATAAAATCTAGGTAACTAACTTATACTAATAAATTTAGCCATTAATATGTAAAAGAATTGTATAGACTTGAAATGTGTGAATTTGGGAAAATAGATTTCTCCATGGCCTTGTGATGGACTTAAAGTAATAAATTGAATATAAAAGAAGAGAAAAATGTATATCAGTTGCAACCTAAATATGTCAATGAGATTATGACAACTCATTAAAATTCACTTTTACCCACCCAAGTGAATTTGTGGGAGCGGAGCGACCCGCCTGGATCCATAATTTTAAAT
>JAYMSZ010002687.1:0-11614 GCA_036897665.1 Pelargonium citronellum
GGGAGTTTAATGTTGCGGATTTTATATGGTTTTGCAAGACCGTGGATTTGCAGGGATTGAGGAAGAGAATTGAGGAGACGCATGACAAGTACGATGCGTTGCTTGAGAAGATCATTAGAGACCGGAGAGAAGTGAGAGAGAAGAGGAATAGTGGACAGCACGACGGAGAGGAGCGCGTGAAGGACTTTCTTGACATGTTGCTGGACGTAGAAGAGGATCGGGATTCGGAGGTTCAGATTACTAGCCTTCACATTAAGGCCATGGTTTTGGTAAGCTTTCACTATTTGCATGGTATGTTTTAGGTTTTGGATATTAGCTCCAAATATTATTATGGAAAGAGAGAAACAAATTGCAGCTAAAGAGTTGTCGGATGAGATTCCCTCAAAACATAAAAGAAATGGATTCAGAGGCGCATAAATTCATTGAGGCAAGAGGTGGAAAAAGTTTGAGTCTCGGGTCGGGGTTCAGGTTGATGAACCCTAACCCTCGGCTTTCAGACATAAAACACATGATATTTTTGCGGGTATATCTAACCCGACCCAATTTTCTTGGGCCGATAAATGCAAAACCGAACCCGATCTAAAATGGTTTGGGTTTTGGGTACCCTTTTGCCAGCTCTAGTTAAGGCGATATTATGCCTAATATCACATCTACATTAATTCCCCATGCAAGTCCACTATCCACGTGGGGTCCGAGTTTGTTCTCTCTCATTCAAAATGCATGTGACAGAAAAGTTTAAGTGATATGTACATCCTAAACTCACTTATCCCTTTTGTCAGCTGTAGTTAAGGCGATATTATGCCTAATAGCACATCTATGTTAGTTCTCCATGTAAGTTTACTTTTCACGTGGGGTCTGTGTTTTTCTCTTATATTCAAAATGCACGAACTAGAGAGTGCTAGGTAATATGTACGACTTAAGTTCACCCATCATACTATCCACGTACATGCTCATCTAGGGTTTATAAAAAATAATTATGCACATCTAGGACGATGTTAAGCAATCTCATAACACTAAAAATATAACTAATCTCAGCACATAACAATTTATTATAAGAAAATTCTTATCAATTTGTTTTAGGATTTTTTTTACTGCGGCCACAGACACAACAGCGATTGCAACGGAATGGTCATTAGCAGAGCTCATCAACCACCCAAATGTGTTCCAAAAAGCTCGAGACGAGATCGACAGAGTAGTCGGAAAAGACAGGTTGGTCAGCGAATCGGACGGTCCAAATCTACCGTACATTCAAGCCATCATAAAGGAGTCATTTCGGCTCCACCCTCCGATCCCTATGATCTCTAGAAAATCAATAGAGGATTGTAGGATCGGAGACTACGTCATCCCAGCAAATACTATGCTTTTCGTGAACATTTGGGCCATAGGAAGAGACCCAAAGTATTGGGAAGGCCCATTGGAATTTAAGCCCGAAAGGTTCCTCTCAGAGCCCAATGGGCCCATAGATGTTAAGGGACAGCACTTTGAATTACTGCCTTTTGGGTCAGGTAGGAGGGGCTGCCCGGGCATTTCTTTAGCTGTGCAAGAGCTGCCCGTAATGCTCGCGGCTCTGATCCAGTGCTTTGATTGGAAACTGGCTGATTCAGATGGTGGTGTTCTTGATATGAGTGAACGGCCTGGATTGACCGCGCCAAGGGCCCACGATTTAATATGTTTCCCAGTGGCACGATTCAACTCACTTCATGTCATTGACTCGTGAGGGTTTATATCTACATATCGTGTGTAGAATATAGGAAAATATCACGATAATTTATATATTTATGGCTTAATGAATGATTGTATTTTACTCTTCAGATTATGTTCGTATCGTTTTACAATAACAAAAGAAATGTATTGATCTGTGATTTGTATTGTACATGTGATAATATTTTTATGAAAATCTATTTGAAATAATAGAATGTGAGAAAATGTACTTTACTCTCCCTAACAAAGTCATGTCTTCTTTCTCTAAAAGAAAATTGTTATCAAAATGATTTTTTTTAATTATTCATAATTATAATTAACATCTATACACTAATTTAGTTACAAATTTTAGGGTTTATCACCAGACATACACACAAGAGTAGGAGAAATGTCTGCATCTTTACAAATAAGAGATGAAATATTTATACTCATAAAATATGATAAGAGATTAATGTCATACGAGTCATAACAACATAATAATGACATGATTAATATGTCATTATGTTGAGGTGACGATGATGACATCATGTTTGGGTTCTGGAGTAGAACGCGCGAGGCGCAGTTTGGAGGTAACGAATATGGCGTGTCTTGAGTGCTCCTACAAAAGTTTACCAACTAGACGTAATATTTGAGTTTTTTGATCCATTAGAGTGCCAAGCTACCATCGAATATGTGATTTTCATGGGTCATATCTCAAGTAATCTTGTCGAAAAATCTCGATTGTCGACATTGATTCACATGGATTTAGTTTCAAATTTCTAGCTTTACTCTCAATGAACAAATACAGCGTAGACATCGATGCCAAAACAGAACATTATATGTCCACATTACAGTGTTCAAAAATCTTTAATTTTAATTTTTATGGTGTTGGTATTATATATGTAATCAGCAAATAAAAGTTTTGGGCCACTAGAAGATACCCAAAAGACAAAAGGTTGTTGGGCTTCAGGCCCCAAAGGTTTCTAAAGTACAAAACGGTAATAGCCGCTAAATTTTCCGCTTAAAAAATCGTTGAGAAACTGAATTCAACACCCACTTGCCACTGCACTAACCAAACTGTAGAGATCACTTCTCATCACTGTACATAAGAGTAATGAACCGAAGAACGGACCGAATCCATTAGATCGGGTCGGTCCGGGCCATTTTTCCAGTCCGCCCCAAACATGCCCAGCCCTAGTTGCTATTCCTAGTTTTAGTTACATTAGGTTTCCTATTCCTAGTTATGTGGTCAACTTTGAATGGCCTATTTAAGACGAATTGTATAGTACAACAAGTAATTAATTACTGTTGGAGAAGACCCAAAGATCAGATGAAGAGACAGGGATCAGATGAAGAACAAACGAGTGACCTTCCTGATGATGTTCTTGGAGTTTCTGTAATATCAAGATTGAGCCTAAGAGATGCAGTTCACACAAGCCTAGTCTCCTCCACATGGAGACCTCTCTTCACATTCAGGTCTCACCTTTGTTTGGACTGGCATGCCTTCTTCACTTTGCCCCATAAATATCAAAAGTGCATAGATTTTGGTACAAAGTACCGTTTAGGTTATTGTTCTTGTATCGGATATTCAATCGACTTTGTGGAACGAGTCAATCAATTCTTGAAGGCCTACTCAAACCATGATTCTTCTTCTTCTACTTCTCTAACTACCTTTAAGATCAACTTTTGTGTTGAAAATTTGTTGTATGAATCCATTAATCAATGGGTCACTTTTGCTCTCCAAAGGGGTGTTAAAGAAACTTGTGCTTAACATCTCCTGCCACAAGTCTTCTCCGGGACAGACCCAACCGGGGGATTATGAGTCTTATTACACTTTCGGTTCGCGTGCGCAGCGACACATTGTAGCCTCCAGGGTGGAGGATTTAGAGTTGAGAACGTGTATTCTCCATCCAAACATAATCTCCCGACGCTTTGGAACCTCCCTGAGATCACTTAAATTGACTAATGTGCCTCTTGGCCGCGAGGAAGTGTTGCATGCCATATGTTCTTGCTGCTCCAAGCTCCAATCTTTGGTTTTGAAGAGAAGCCGGCTTCCTCAAGTGGTACGCATATCGAATCACAAGTTGGAGACATTGTCGATACGCCATTGTTTCGGGTTTGAGGAGGTTGAGTTTGAGGCTACAAACCTCGCAAGATTTGAGTACTTTGGGGTTACTTTGGTCCATTTCTCTTTCCGTAGAGTTCCCAAATTGCGCAATGTGTGCCTCATTTCACAAAGCGAAATAGACTTGTATCAAATGCTCAATGAACTCGGCAGAGATGTTCCTGCAATGGAGAATCTGGCTATATGTGCTGAGCGTGCTAGTCTTGAAACCTCGGTAATCCCTACTTTCCGCCACGTTGAGCAATTGAAGTTGTGTCTCACGCAGACACGACATTTTGATATGATGAGATTGATCAACATTCTCAGAGCGTATCCACTCCTGAACAAGCTTCACTTAGCGGTATATTTTTATATATTTCAAACTTATTCATCTCCGATCATATTGATTATCAATTTTATTCGAGAACTAATCAATGTTGTATTGTGCAGATAAGTTGCATAGAAAACGTTGAACGAGGGGAGAAGATTATTGCGCCGGAAAGCGTTCATAAACATTTAAAGGATGCTGAGATAAGCGGATTTCGAGGCACCATAAATCAAATAGAGTTTGTGATCAATCTGCTGAAATTTGCAGCTCTTTCTCTCAAGAGTTTAGTTATAAAACCACAAATGCAAGTTTTGAAGAGAGCTGAGAAATGGGAACTCAAAGGGAGAGATTCATGGGATGGAGGAGAAAGGGAAAAGGTTGTTGAGGCACTGCAAGACCACCTCTCCTCCAAAGATAAACTCATCTTCATTGGCTAGTGATTTTAATATTAATATTTTAGGCTAGTTTTGATTCACATACTTGACTTGAAATATTGTATTTCAAATACAAATATATACATATGTGTATGTGTGTGGATAAACAAAATGGAAGATGTGAAATGAGCCATCCAAAAAGATCTCATGAATTGCCTATAGTCATGCAAAATTGCAGAGCAAAACCAATATATAGAAAGGTGAGCTAATAATGGAGAGTTATGCATTTACCACCATAAGCTCTATTGCCTGTAATGAGACTTCGAATCCTCTAATTATAGACTGTCCTGTACAAATCAGCTTGAGTTGCAAACAAGTCAGTCTCATGAGCAAATTATATATGCAAATTAATACTACAGTTATTAAATGAGAAATCAAAATTTTCATGAATTGAACAAAAACCAAATAAAAGGCTTAGTCATTTCAAATTATCCATCACGACAGAACAAAATTTGAGAGAAATGGATTGGCTAATCTGTACACGAATTGCATTAATTAATTTATAGAACAAGAAGTCGATTAAAGAAATTTGTCAATTAAATAAAATAACAACCACTAAGAGTAGCGCAGTTGGTTATTCTAGCTGTGTGAGTGGGATGATGTCTTCTTTTTGCATAGAATTCTTTAACATGAGTGACATAATAGCAAAGGACAACCATTGCTAGATTATGCAAACTATACACCAAGACTCACCCTTCAATTTTTTCCAAGTAATTTTTTCAATTATTATTATTGTTATCATGATCCGGTATTAGACTAATAGTTAACATTTGAGCCATTGGAAAATGCTCATATGATCCATATCATAATCCGGTATTAGACTAACGGTTATAACCGCTTTATTTCCTGCTAAAAAAAATCGTTGAGAAATTGAATTCAACACCCACTAGCCACTGCACTAACCAAACTGTAGAGATCGCTTCTCATCAACTAAACCAGAAGAACCCTATAAATCACTCCCTCCATTTTCTTTTCGTCACTCTCAAACCCAAGAACCATAATTTAAGAACAAAAAATCTGAAGAACCAAGAACATAGCGTAGCAAGAGGTGTTTGATATGGAAGCTCATCCAGAAAACCAGAAGATTCGTGTACGTCTTCAAGCTTTGACGACCAGTACTCAATTGATTGTCGTCGTCTTGCTCTGTTTCTTCACACCCTGCTCTTGCTTCACTTCCACAGGTATTTTGTTTTCTTTTCCTGTGTTTTTTCTCAATCTCTCGAAGAAACCCCCAATTTCTTTCATGGCTTTTATTTTCTGTAATCGAATTCTCTTCATTCAATACATGTTTTCTTTCTCTAATTGGTTCTTTTCTGATGGCTGAATTGACTTCACAATGCTTTAATCTGGTTTTTGTTCATTGATCTGGTCTAATTTTGAGCATTTGATTCAGAGAACTGGGCTTGAGCAAGTACTAGGACTAATTAGGGTTTTTCTGTTTGTTGTCAATTGGGCATTTCAGGCGGTTTCAATAACTTTGCTAACTTCTTTAATTCTTGTGTCTGTAAAGCTTTTTTGTTTGTTTAATCAATTTCAATTCGACATTTCATAAATTTCAAGTTAATTTCTGAATTGTGATGGACCTGAAATTGAATTAGTTGTATTGATTGATACCTGGAGACTGAAAAATAAGGGACAAACTGAAAACCTAGTTCTTGCACCTTCAAAAAGCACTTTGAATCTATTAGCAAATTTTATTTACAACAAAATTGTTTGTCTTTTGTTGCGATTCTCGCAAAAGCAGCAGCAGATTTGGATTCTGCAATCAAAGATGCTGGAAATGCTCACAACGTACACTAGTCAATGTCATGATGATCTTGCCAGTCTACCACCTGAAGCAAGCGAAATGGCTGTAAGTGACAAAACCAGTTCACAAATAATTTGATTCTCTTTACACATCCATTGCTTATAGTGTCAATGTTAATGTGATGGATACAAATTCGTTTGCTGCAGTTTGAGTTCATAAACCAATCCAAGACCGAGGTTACAGTTACTAGCTAGCATCGATTCCCTAGACCATTATCCACATGAAACTTCAAATTCAATGTCTAGGTAATTTTAGTTTCTTGATCTGATTTTCTTGACTGAATAGTAGTTTGCATTCGAATCTTTGACTATAAAACATTTTGATTCAGGTCTGTTTGTTGCGGGTTGTGGGGCTGGGTCTGGCGCTTATTTCTTTTGTCTTTCTCCATGGTAATAACCTTATTATGACGCTATCAGATCCGTTTATTTCCTAAGTACAGTAACTGATCATATGTTGTTACAATGTATCTGATAACTAATGCAGATGGTTGGAGGGGACAGTGCGGGGACACCACCCGAAGAAGACAAGCCGGAGGAGGATAAACCGGCTTCTTCAGGTAAAGGGAAAAGAAAGATGACCGAAGAGCAAGAAGAAGGACTACATGCTGTTTGTACTTTGTGATCCCTTATACTGGAGTGACTTTAATGCTGAACTAAGGTAGTGTACTAATTCAGAGATACAGTTTGTAAGATATTTAACATGGAAAGTACTAATCTGTTTTTCCTTGCTACGTTCTCTCTAGGGAAAAGCTCAAGAAGGCATGTGAAGAGGGAAGCCAAAAAGATCTTGATGATCTCAAGGTTTGCACTCTCTTAATTAGTTTATTGCATTTTGTTGTTTCCTTTTAGATTCAGACTTTTTGATGCTATTTGAGAAAGTTCCCATGATGAACGCAGCTTGAATATAACTATGGACTCGCGGAGGGAAGGTCGGAACAGGGAAGCAATTCAACAGAGAAAGATGATAGCTATTATGAGAACTTCAAGTAAGAGGAATTCAGTGATGTTCTGTGCTTTTGCATAATCTGATTATGTGTTGTTTTTGTAACTTTTTTTGTCTGTTTTTGTTGTGTGTGTAGAGCTGAGTTTAAGAAGAAATGTGAGGAGGAAAACAGAGATTTTTCCGAGGAAATGGTTGGTTCACAGTTTCACACTCAGTTTGATTCATTTTGTGTAATGTGATGGCTTTAGAAATGAATTGATTGTGTTTGTAATGAATAATGAATATGCAGGTTGAGGAAGCTTGAAATGCAGTGAGTGAATCTGAAAGGATAGCATATGGAACTCAAGTCTCAACACCTGATTCTCACCCAAAAGCAGCTCCTTAAGCTCATCAATAGTTTTCTTCAATTTGCTTGTTTTTGTTTTGTTTCTTCTGTTTGGAGGCTAAGAAATTAAACTGTGGAAATAGAGAATCTGTATATGGTTGTGGTTTCTTGAAGATGAACATTTCAGAAAAAAGAAACTTTTCATTAGCATTCTAATTCCTCTAATTGTTAAGTTTCTTTGAGGGTTTTGTTTTATGTAATAAATTCAAATTACCCCATCTAGAAATAACCAAACTATAGAGAGGCTGTCATTATAGAAAGCGTCTCTTGAAGCCTATTTTTCAACTGCTTAAGTATATTATGTGTTATGAGACTGCAAAATGGACTTCCAGTCCACCTATCTTAATGAAAATTAAAGGTTTATGGCGCCAAACAAAAAGAAAAAAAATCTAAAGATTTTTTTACGTATTGAAAACGTGTTCTCCAACTTGTAGCATGCCTTTGGGCCAAAACTTTATTAGTCTGTGCTCCCTCTCAATTGTAGATCTAAATTTATTTAAATTTAGATATTCTGAGAACATATTGCAATGAACATTTTGAGACATTTGTCTTGGGATAAATGTCTTAAACTTTTATACAATCTTTTAACACACAAGTCAGTGAATGATAACACACACATGTTAGTGTATCCCAAAGGATATGTGATTATGTGTTATGATAAATTTAAAATGTATTAAATAACTTATTATAGTATTTTATACATAATTACTAGTTTATTAAAAAATATTGGTTTCTAAAAATATATTCTTAATATAATATTTTTTTTAACAAAAGAGTACATAAATACACATAATAAAAAATTAAATCTCTAGTTAGTAACTCAATAAAATAGTGTTGGTTTGACATAATTATAAACGTGTATGGTCAAACAATCATAAGTAAAATAAAAACATATAACGATAACGTAACTAGAAAACTTTATTTCAACATTACATATGAACTAAATTTGATTATAGATTCTTCAAACAAAGAAGTTAAATACGATTATTTAATTATTGTATGCAAGATCGAGATTGTATTTGTACATTTTGCGCGCGTATAAATTATGCAGATTTCAAGTCATTTCCCACATGCTCGATTACTTGCACATAGCAAGATGTGAATTTGCAAGTTGCGGATATCTTTTCCGTGTGATGACCATATATATCTCTAAACTAACTTGCTATGAAATAAAAAAGATCACTCTTTCAAAAAAAAAAATCATTCTTGTTTTAATAGTGGTCTTTCTAGCTTTCTTTGTGAAAGTTTAGCATGTCTTCCCTCGTTGGAAGTTTTGATTTGTATTCCCTCGTTGGAAGTTGTTTTTCGGTTATTTTGTTCCGTTTCGTTCGGTTCTATTGGGTCGGTTCTTTATCGGCAAGGACTCATGGATGGCAATTAGTTATCATTGATACTGTTACTATTCAGGTCGTTGTTGCAATTGATATTCGACTGTTTGTTGTAGCCGCTCCAGATCTCGTGTTAGGATCGGGGGTTGTCCTGGTATGGTTCGCTACTTCAGGGTGGTTTGTTGGGTGCTTGTTGTCGTTAGAGAAGGTTCATTTCTCTTTTGTAAAACGGTCTGCGAATGAGGTTGCTCATGGCCTTGCGAGAGCTTCCCGTTCCTTGTCTGATCGTGGTTTATGGTCTATATCGGATTGTCCTCCGATGATAGAGCCTGTTGTGTAATATGATTTGATTTAATGAAATGTTGGTATTGTCGAAAAAAAAAAAATAATGTAATACAAATGGGCCCCTGTATTATATGCATATACCCAACAAAAACAATGCGTGTGGCTCAGATCACATCACACTAAATTGCCCAGGACTATAGTTTATCATATTTATTATGAAAAGATCCCCCATTTATTATATATCAATTTATATTTGACCAACATTACATGTACCATGCATTTCAATATTTATATATCACACTGCATTTATTAACTAATTATATGTATTTGTTATATTTAAATTGAATTCACAAATTTCATTAATATGCTTAAACTATATATTATTCTTTTTATTTGGATGCCACATAAAAAGACATGCCTTGTTAAAGATCACAATATATTTCTTTCAAAAAAAGATCACAATATATTATCATTAATATACCATATTAATTGATATTATTAATTGAAAAAATCACACATTTAATTATAAGCTGAGAGCGTGCCAAGTCAATAAAATATTACTTATAACTCATTACATATATCTGCTTCAATATATTATTTGTGTGTAGCTTTCCATCATGTAAAATACTAGCTTAAAAAATATTGTAACTTAAATGAGATAAGATCATGTAGAGCTTTTTTTAAGTTGATTCCAGTAGTTGGTCAATAGCTCGTCTGAAATTTTCCGTGAAATTTTTCATCTCCTCTAATGAAGAGAGAAACCACATAAATTACACTAAAATAATCTTACCCTAAAAAAATGCATATTGTGTCAATATGATTTTCTCAACAAAGTTTACCAATTCTATTATACTAACTTGTAAATTGCTAAATGTTGTTTACGCAACGAGGTCGATCATATCAAGTCTACTATTTTAAATTACTCATCTAATGCATATGTTGGTTATAATTTATTATGATCAATAGTATGTAGTATCTTCGAGAGCATATATGCAGTGACTTCTATTATGAAGTTATTTCTTAAATACTATATATCCATTTAGGCATTTTAACAATATTTGATATCTTATAGTTAATTTTCAAACAGACTATTACACAAGAAAAAAATTTCTAAACAACTTTTTACCAATATTATTAGGTAAAAAGTAAAAACTTAAATTTAGTTTCTAAACTTTAAAATATGAACCCAATTCATAAAGTTTTTTTTTTTAAAAAAAAAAATCCAAATCAATCTCCCAATTTCCAAATATAGAAACAAATGGACATTACAGCTAGTTTCCATTAGCGTATCCGCTAAATGGTATGATGAAAACTTTTTTTTTTTTTTGTAATAGGTATGATGAAAACTTTAAAAAAATGAAGTTATTTTCATACAATTATTTTATTCACTTATCAAATTATATGCTTGTCATGACTCATGTGAGTCAATATTATTATTATTTTTTTTTATGGAAGTAAAATGTATATCATACAAATCAAACTTCAATACATAAGATATCCAAAGCACTTTGAGGGAGGAAATTCTCATCCAAAATAAACCAATTTCAACTTAGAACTAGTGTGTCTCAATTAGAGGTTGCAAAAGTTAGGATTGGGTTTGGGTTGATGAAATCTAACCTAACCCTGTAGTAGGGTTGATCAGGTGACGGTTGAGCTTCATGTTTTAAGCATAAAACGCTTTGTTTTTTAGCCCTGAATCCGACTCTACAATTTTATAACATGCCCAACCCGAATCTATTCCGATTTTTTTTTTCGGGTTGATAAATTCAAACTCGAACCTGACCTTAATTAAATGAGTTGGGTTTCGGGTACCCTTTTACCAACTCTACTCTCGCTAATGTGTAATGCAATTAAATTGTCACATCAACAAAATATTGTACAAAAATAATTATTTAACACATCTACAAACATACTTGTAATACAAAACTCAACTTTTCACACCAATTTCTCACAAATATTATTACTATTATTATTTTATGAGTAGTGCTATATGTACAAAAATACTTGTACAAAGTGATGTGTCAAACAATGAGGGATACATCAATTAATTTCTTGATGAGTTGGCTGAATCACAATACGCCACGTGTACATCGAGTCTTATAAACCGGGCACTCCGCGCTAGAAATTCATTGGAGGGTGGTGGTATCATATATGTCGGATTTTTATTCGTTTAAACTTAATTTTAAACTACAAAATATAAAAAATAGATGTGCCACGTAAACTGCCACATCACTTTATACACTAAATTTTGTATAAATCAACATATATATTATTAAACTTGGTGAAGTAGTATTAGGAGTTGCCACCTCATCAAGCTTACC
>JAYMSZ010002688.1:0-11610 GCA_036897665.1 Pelargonium citronellum
GGCAAACATAGTTCCCTCTTCCCCAAACCATGACATTGGGATTTCCAGCCAATCTAACCTTCTCAGCAGAATTAGCCATGACCTGCAGATGTGCATTATTTACATTAAGAAATGCTAAAGCAGATAGCAGCATATGTATTTTACCACAAAACAAATGGTTCAATAAAGGTTATGACTTCTAACTTGTTGTGGAAGAAAGAAATATACTTACAGAAGGAGCGCAAAATTGGCCTTTCTTAATATTCACAATTTTTCCAGTCTTCGCAGCAGCTACTAGAAGATCTGTCTGCCATTACAAAATGTCTTAAACAAGATAAATGAAATAAAGAATGACATCCAGTAAGCTTACACATTTCTTTTATCACATACAGCACTGGATGATATTGGAATTATTAAACATTCATCTTACCTGACGGCACAAGAAAGCTGGAATCTGGATAATGTCTGCAACTCTTCCAACTGCTTCACACTGAAGAAAAAACAAGTTTGAGAAGAAGCTTATGACATTATATAAGCACTTCAATATTCTAATTGGTGGAATCTTCTCATATATTTTACAAATTTTCAATGATAAGTAAGCAAAAAAGGAAGAGGTATCAATATCATAGACAACAGCCATTCGAGTAACTGACATGGATTAAGCAGCCAAATCAAATAGAGACAAAAAAGACTACATTATGTTTACATATATAGTCCAAGAGGAGTCTAAACTCACTTGCAAGTAAGGTCTGCAACTAAAAGCCATTGATAGTAAAGTCAGACAAATCTTCTATACAAGCATATACCCTTGGCAAGGATTTGAAAGTACCACATACCAAAGGAAGAGATTAAGGGAAAAGTTTGTGGAACAGATAAGTAAATTACAAGAGTCCATCACATTATAGGAATTCAAGAGTACGAATGGAATATTTAAAAAGGAAACAAGTCACCAAAAGGTTACCTGGGCTGATTCGTGCACATCAGTCACTATAGGAAGGTCATATGCCACCTTAACCTTCTCAAGGATCTACACCCAAAAGCGAAAATACTAAAATTTAAAAAGATTGGAATTCATTGGATTCTGCATTAAAAAAATCTCATATATCAAGTTTTGATCATTTAATCAATCCTTAAAACAGCACTGAAAACAAGATATATGCTTGGACATGTTTGTTTGACCTCTAATTAAGTTTCACTAAACAGTCTTAACTTTCTTCAAAAACTTGATATCCTTTTTTTTTCAACACACAGGGAAAGATCCTTGTGATCAGGATTTAAAACCCAAAATATGACTTCCATGAGTTAAATACAAAAAGAACACATACCTTCAATCCTTCAACCATGCCAGGACCCCGAAATGATTTTGAGGATGTTCGGTTAGCTTTGTCAAAACTTGACTTAAAAACAAGAGGCAACCCTAATCTACAATATTGAAAAAGAGGATCAGTATTCCTCTATACCTATAAATTCTTACAATTTTAATCATCGCGATGCAGCCACAACAGTAATTTTCAGGGACACCTTGACCCATTTTTATATAATATGCAATGTAAGGAATTTATAAACAGTATATAACTGTGAAGTACTTGACAGTTGATACTGTGTATAACAGACTGATGACCTTGAAACCATAAATCAGAAGTATATCCTCAGATCACGACATTTCCTGTTAAAACATGCCTGGACACTTTAATTTCCAAAGAAACAAAGGCAACAAAGAGGGTAAAACAGTGGAGACATACTTGGTTGTGATGCCCTTAATGTGCTTGGCCATCTTCATAATATGCTCCTCAGATTCAATGACATTGGGACCAGCTAATAAGAAAAATGGTTGTGCAGCCTGTTTAAGGTGACAGCAATTAAAAAAATTGTCTAGCATACCATCTCACAATATATAGCTAAAGAGGAAAGCAATTCTAACCTTGAGCTGGTTATACAGCAATAATGATGAGTCCATCTACTCTGCTTTGCTACAAATGCAATACAGGTGAAAATGAAACCACATGTCAGAATCACAAGTATTCCTATTCCAAAAAATGAAACTCAGAACAAAAATGATAATATAATTTGGGCAATGAAGAGTCACAATTATGCTAAATACGTTGGTAAATTCACTGATCTAGTTCACTAATATATTTTTTTGCACAAAACATCACAAAGATGGATCCGATAACATGAACAACGAATCAGAATCACAATTATTTATAGTCCAAAAATGAAATTCGGAATGCACAGTCTAACTATGCTGAATACACTGGTGAATTCACTGATCCAGTTCAAAAATCAACAAAATGTTGCATAAATCATCACACAGATGGATCTAACTGCATCAACACCGAATCAGAAGCACAATTATTTCTAGTCCAAAAATGAAAATCGGAACAAAATTGACAGAACAATGTGTGCAATGCGCAGTCAAATTATGCTAAATATGCAGTTGAGTTCACTAATCTAGTCCGAATATCAACAAAAATCATCACAAAGATGGATTAAACTAGATGAACAACGAATCAGAATCACAATTATTTCTAGTCCAAAAATGAAACTCAGAATAAAATTAACGGAACAATTCGGGAAATGCACAGTTAAATTATGCTAAATACATTAGTGAATTCACTGATCTAGTCCAAAAATCGACAAATAAAAAAATCATCACAAAGATAACAAAAGATCGGACGGAACAATTTGGGAAATGCACAGTCAAATTATGCTAAATACATTAGTGAACTCACTTATCTAGTCCAAAAAATCAACAAAACTTTATAAAAAATAGTCACGAAGATGGATCGAACTACATGAACAATGAATCAGAAACACAATTATTTCTAACAGAATCGATTGTATAATTTGGTCAATGCACAGTCAAATTATGCTAAATACGATTCTGAAATCACTGATCTATTCCAAAAACGAACAAAAATTTACAAAAATCAGCACAAGCTGGATCGGATTCCATGAACAACAAATCAGTATCGTCGAAACTGAAACTGAATTTGCAAAACTGGAATCGATGAGCATGAGATCTGATAATTTACCTGTTGAAACTGAGATCTGATCTCAAGCTTTTGTGGTTGCTGTGTTCGTTTCGGAGTCGGAGAGTGAGTGAGGACTGAGCAGTAACTACTTGTGAGGACAGTACTCGAGTTTTGATTGTCTACTGAGTCTCTTCTGGAGAGATAGGTGAACCCGCAAGCATCAATGGATCTGAGCCGTTGAAGGGATTAGTATAAAAAAACGGCACCGTATTTGGCTATTCTAAATTCACTTATACGACTAGCCCAACTACCATATATCCAAAGGTGCGACGATTCAATAGAGTTTTTAATGTAAAATGTGTGAATTTGTTGAACTATAGGTGCGCCATTTCAATTTCGAGTTAGGCGTTTCGAAACGCAGAATGGTTCGAGATTTTTGCGTAAAAATTGCATATTCCCAGTCGTAGAGGTGGGAGATTGATTTCGGGGTAGAAATGTTAACACGAACCCAACTAAGAAAGGGTGTGGTTTTGGATTGTTGGTCGGGTTATTTGAGCTTTGCATGCAAAATGTACGGATTCATGTAGGATTTCCCCAACCCGACCCAAAACATGGTCCATAACCCAATTCCCTTGCCCAACTTAATCAACCCTGGCTTATTGCTACTTTGGTTCAGGGACGGAAGCCGACCCGAAAAGGGTGCAGGCTCATTCGGGTTATGGCAAAGTTGAAAATTTTGTACCTAAACCCACATGCACTCGAGACCCGAAAATAATTTTGCTTGACGAATAAAAGAACCCGATCAATTTTCAGGCTGGGACAATTTTATTCAAAAGAATTTGTGGGTTGGGTTGGGCAATCAGCACATTTTGCAAGTAAAACCTGAACCTGAGCCGCTACCCCAAACGAACTTGCTTCTCTGATAGTTACAAAATGCAGGTCGGGCCAATTTGGGTTTTGGATGAAAAATGTATAGGCCGCCTTATGTTATTTGAAACCGCAAATAAAACAGTCTGAATTTCGAGTGTCTGCAAATTCAGATCCAATTTATACCTTATCATATACAAGCTCAATACATTCAAATATGTCCATGATTGGGATCTGACAAAAAAGGAACAACAAGCACACACAACTGATATCAAACAGTGCAATATTTAGAGGGCAACTTGAATTTGAGCATTTCCATTACACAAAAAGCTTGACAAGCTCACATTAATTTTAAAAACTGTTAAAAAAATCAAAACAATCTCCGAGCAATCCGAGGTTTATGATGCGTGAAAGACCTGAGCTCCGGCGTTGAAGTCGGAAACAAAATGTTCAATCTGTTCATGAGAATGTCGGCTCTTGACGGTATCTCGTTCAGAAGAAACTGTTGCACGAGCGGTTTCTTGAACCACTCCATGACCTCATCCCCTGGGGCGCGAAGAATAATCTGGCTTACCTCGAACGGGGATTCCACAGAACTCAACATCTGCGCAACCACGATCTTCAGCATGGGACCCGTTACTAGTTTGATCCTCCTCGGGACAACGCCATAGTACAACATCCGCTTCCTGAATCTATGGAGCGTGTGCACAACTGCTACAAGCGCAGCTCCTACTGATAGAGACCTAACGTCGAGAGACCAAGCAATGTGCTCGTCGAAGACTATTGCATTCGGGAAAAGCTTATTCTCGTATGCTACTTTCCAAACACATCTAGCTCGGTTTATTTGACCCATAAGAACTAGGTAGTTTAGTAAAACGTTAACGAAGTACCTCACTGCTCCTTCCTCGAGCTCGTAGTCCATGCTCTGGAAGAACTCCCGCGTGTAGAATAAAACGGGCTGCTTCCTTTGCTCGGGGCCAGTGAAGAGCCCGCACATGAATGTGTGCGCTTTGTGTTTGGTCGCGCCAAGGATCGACATTAGATGCTTCTCGTTTTGCTCTTCTTGACAGCTCACGAGACGGGCTAGAATCGACGTGTAAAGTATGAGATCAACTCTGGCTGACGAGTTAACGTAGGATTCAAGAAGAGGCTTCGCTGCCTCGTAGTACCCGTGCTTCATGCACGACTCGAATAATTGCCGGATAATAAAGTTGTTTGGTCTAATACCCGACGAGCCCAAGAAACGTAGCCATCTCAAAGCAAGATCAACGGGACCATTTTTTATGAACACCACTAGAACGTCACTTGCAGTCACGTCCACAGGAAATCCCATTGCTTTCATTTCGAGTAATATCTTGGCTGCCACATTCACGAGCCTCTTCTTCGCCAAGAGCGTTAAAAGAGAGGTGTAAGTAGTTATATTCGGTCTCAACCCACCATTGGTCATCGAGTTATAGACCTCCAAGGCTGAATCTACCTGTCCGGCGGAAACGTGCATCTCCAAGAGACAAGAATAGGTCGAAGGAGAGGGCAAAAATCCGGATTTCTCCATTTCTGCTAATGAAGACATAGCAATATCGAGCTTTCCTGATTTCGCGTGGGACTCAACAATCAATGTGTGGAGCGCAAAATTTGGCTTGAATCCCGTTTTCTTCATCTCATCCCAAAATTCACGAGCTGCGTCTAACTTCCCGGCCTTCACAAATGATTCGACCAAAGAAGCAAACATAGTAGGCGATGGCCTCAAGTTGTAACCCTGCATCTCCATATACACCTTCTTCGATGTTTCCAACCTCCCGGCTTTTCCCATTGAGTCAACAAGCGACGCAAAGATGGTCAAATTAGGACTTATGTTCCTCTTTTTCATATCTTGGAAGAGCTTATAAGCTGCATCAAGACGACCGGATTTGGCCAAATTTGGTATCAACAACTCGTAACTTGACTTATCCAATAAACACTCAGCCGCTTCCATGTTCTCGTATATCTCAAACGCTTTGAACGGCAAACCCTTATTCAGAAACATAGTTATAAGTGCATTATACGTATGCGTATCAACTTTAAATCCAGAATCCTGAACTTTCTTGAAACATGATAAAGACACTTCCAGCTTCTCGGCTTTAGCCAAATATTGAATCACTTGATTATACGCACTAAATACAATCTCGCTATTACCCGAATCGCTAACCATCTCATCAAACAACAATTCAATCCCATCATAATCTTTACTCCCATTCAACCGATCAAACAACAACGCATAACAATCATCTTTCGGCGAATACCAGGACTGCCTCTTAGCCCACCGAAACAAACTCAACAACCCATCGTTCTCTTTAAGAACTTTCAGAGCTTGATGAACATGAGTCATGTTCGGCACGAATTGGAGCTTGTCCAATTGGGTGTCCAAATCTGGACCCCATTTCCATCTATTCACAACCTCTACGATTTTCGCAACCGCTGAGGCATTAACCAATGGCCTTTTTAGCTCTCCCACCATTACATGATCATCGAGCCCTGGCTCGACAGATCGAATACCCTTATCAGTGAACAAAACACGACCCGACTCATCCAAATACTCAATATCCTCAGTCCACTCTCCGGACTGCCCATCACCGCTCTTCTTCTCGGAACAATAAGCCCTAACAAATTTGGGGGTTTTGATGAAGTTGGGGCTTTTTGACACAAAAACATTGGGGCAAATCGAACTGAAACCCTTTTCAGAACTCGAAAACCTGAAAGCTTTGGAGAGATCATTGAGCACATTTGTAGACGAAACAGGAGTGTTCTTCACAGAACTATAAGTCCTAACAAAATTTGGATTTTTGATACAATTGGGGCTTTTTGACACAACAACATTGGGTGAAATTGAATCAAAACCCTTCTCCGATCTCAAGAACCTGAACCCTCTGGGCAGATCATTGGGCACAATTGTCGATGAATCGGAGATTCGTGTATTCAATGCGAGCAAGTACGATGAAGAAATTGAGCCAGAGCTCGAGTGTTTGGCGCGCTTATAGAGATTTCTAGGTTGCAAATTTCGACGATAATTCATTGAAACTAGAGGATTTGAGATTCGTAAATGCTTACCGGATTGAATTTGCAGAGCAATTTCCAGTTTCAGTGCCTCATTTCACAGCTTAGAACCCTAAACCCTCAACAGTTGTGAGCTAACTGTAATTGGAGGACTTGGTACACTTGTTTACGAAAGCCCAACAAAGGCCCAAAAACTTATGAAAATGACGTAGGATTTCAACCTAGATCGAATTTTTGGATTGAACCGGATTAAATGTAACTCGAATAATTTAGTTTTATTCTTGGTCCTACTATTCATGAGAAGTAGGCTTTTAGTTTGGTTCAATTTAGACTTGAAATTGTAGGACACTTGAAAGTAGCTCATATTTTTCTGCATGTACAGATTGCGTGAAATAGATTTGATCGATTTTTTAGGTCTGGTCGAGTGCATACCAAGCCTAAGACATATGTCTATAAAGGTCCAAACTTTTTTGAAACATGCTCTTATGGAGTTCACATATCAAGAGATAATCCATTAAGCTCGCAAAGTGCTTTGGAAAGGCATGAAACACTTCATTTGACTATGCTCCACACATGAGTTTTAGAGAGATGTGAAAGTTTTTTTAAGTTCCATATAGACGTGCAAGTAAAAGAGTGCATACAGAGCAGGAGGTGTCCGGTGGAATCGAGGAGTGAACAACTAGAGAATGTGGTAATATGAGTGTAACAGTCTCTTATCGTAGTCGGGGAAATGTGCTACACATTCTCCATATTTCTCTCGCGTTGTGTAATTTGCATTAGGTTAGTACATGCATACTAGTTAAACTGTTTGAGTAACCATTTCTTGAGTTGAGGTGGCTCAAAGGCACACGTTCTCAAAGTGAACGATTTAACTTACAAAAATTAAGCGACAATTAACTACTTTTCACTACCTTCAATACGCTATTATTTAGGAGTGTACATGATCAAATACAAACCGAATATTTGTACTCAAATGAGCCGCACTCAACTTCTATATGACTTATCACCAAATTCTGTGGGCAAACTATAATTTTTTTACGAGCCAATTGGTGTAAACATTATACTTGATTAACAATTTAATACTATAAATAGGAAAGATACTATGACCCTTGATTTAGCTTTACTAATGTATAACAAATTGATTAGGTATACACACAATATACGAACAAGTAATCTTTTCATTTTTGATAGACTATACCAACACCTTAAAGGAGGCTCGAACAAGTTATGTACTTCAGGAGGGAAGCAATAACACATCAAAAAACACTATATTTATGGTTTCCGAATCTACATCTCGACACAAATGCCTAAAGTACAACTAGCATCTTTACCACCAGAGACGAACAAGTGATCTACTTTGGGAGGGGAAAAAACTATATTCGATAACCTCTAGCTCAATATAAATGCGCAAAATCCAACTATCACCTTTACCTTAATTGAATCACCAGACTACTTTTTCAATGGAAACAATCTATATCGCTACAAATACAACATAAAAACATTCCATCTGAGGAACAAATGACTGGGAACGGGGGAGTACACTCACAAGATAGTGTTACCGTAAATCCACATCGAGCCAAATACTTGTTGCAGCATGATTCCGAGCCATTCCAACAACACAATGTTTTAGTTGTAAACTTTTCAAGTTAGGTATATACATAAACTATAGAGATGGCTTTTTGGTCCCCAAAAGGCGAACACAAGAAGTTCAACCCACATTTTCTCTGGTCAACCAATAGGATGAAACATGGTTGTGTCATGTAATTCAACTCTTTTAACATGACACAAACATGAACAAAATTTCCACCCATTAACACGTTACCCAAATTCAAAGAAGCATGCTCTTGTCATATTACTCGACTCATTTAACACGCCCTGTGAACACAAATTTCCACTCGTTACCAAATGTGAAGTATTCAAACCGGCTGAACAAGTCATATCAACAACCTCACATGAATCTTGTTCGTGTCATGTAATTCAACCAATTTAACATTACGCAAACATGGTCCGTGAACATGAATTTCCACCCACTAATACATGTAAAGTATTTAAACATGCTGAACAAGCCATGTCAACGAAATTCAACAAACGTGTTCGGGCCATGTAATTCAACTCATTTATCATGATGCAAACATGACTCATGAACACGAATTTCAACCCACTAAGACGTTAAGTATTTAAACCTGCTGAAGAAGCAATGTCAACCAATTCAATGAAACGTTTTCACATCATGTAAATCAATTCATTTATAATGACTCGTGTTCAATTCACACATTATGGGCACAAAAGAAACCTAGCCATGTAAATCAGCTTAACTGTCCAATAAGCTTTCTCTCCTGACATTATAAATCCAAAAACCTAATCTGAATTGAACATAAATTCTAAACTGATGGGTCACAGCGAATCATATAATCTCTATATACACTAAAAAGAGTAAAACATAAAAGAACATGAATCAACATTGACCAACCAGAACCAATTTGCCATGTGAAAATAGGAATGCAGTGTGTTTCAGGAAGCTCGATTTGTGAAAAGAAATAGGAAATCAGATTAGAATTCAAATCATTTGAAAACAACATCAACAGAAACAACAAAAAACGACCAGTAGTTTCATACTGTCTATTGAAATTTAAATGAAAAAAGTCAGGCAAACATATTGTTGAAAAGTTTAGGGTTATGACACAAATATGGAGAGCCCCAGAAATCGGGTAGCGGAAAAGCCAGAGATTAGCTATACGAGTAGGAATTTCTTTCCCTGCCACATAAGAACTCGAAAACAACATCAGCATAACAGAATCTGTTAATGAAAGCACAAAAACCACAAAAAATGCACAGAAATACTTCACCTATCCCAAAATGATGCCCCATATTCTAAGGCGCAATCACCTCCTGGACGCACTCATTGTAGAAATAGAATAGTTAAGCAATTCAAAATAATCCGAATAAAATATAACAAACACAAAATGTCAGAAACCGGTTATTCAAAACAAACTAATAAGAGACCATTAGCAACCAGGAACATGAGAGGTAATAAGCACCCACGAAAAACAAAATCATGTCCTACAGAAATATGAAATATGTAAGTTTTGGTAATAGTGTCTCCAATGCGCGAATCTTCCTGCCCAAATCACTGCAATTTCATAACAGTACATCAAGATTAGAGTTGTGAGTCCCAAAGTCATGGCAAGAGATGTAAGAAATCAGGTTGACAAGAGCTCCAAGAAACACATCAGGCCTGTCAAAATTATGCAATGGTAACAAAGAACAAGGGTTAAGAAATGTAAATATAATGTAACCAAGATATATATAGAGATGAGGATGGCGCTGCAATCTTTCTGCAAATAAAAAAATGAAAATCGAGGAAATGAAAAGAACAAAATAGGCAAAGGAACCATCAATTTTAAGCATTACAAAATTTTTATATATATCTCGGCAGCATGGCATTCAAAATCCATCATACTCAAAACTAATCATATTAAATCAGCATATGAAACTAGCTTGGGAACTTGGGGCTAATAATAACAAGCTATCAATACAACACCAGAGATATTTGGAAAGTGATCTAAATAGCTTTGACAAAAAACAGTTTAAGTGATTACCTGTTTGTATATTTTTCTTTACCAAGATATCACATACCTCCACAATGAAAGTTGGTTATCAAAAAGTCTTGCAAGACCTTGCTATCAAAAATAGTTTCATATATGGTACCAGGAAAGAAAAAATGGAAAATATATAGAAAATAAGGTTGAGTCTGGATTCATGTATTTGATTTGAAATTTCAAATACAATTCTAATGTTTTGCAAAAGACATGGTAAGAGTTGTCCTTTGAAATCTCATGTTCTAGGCATGTTTTGAATAAGAGCTAAATCCAAACTCTTTGTGCATCCAAAGAGTGAAGTTGTATCAAACCCAGAATTTCAAATCAAATCCAAGAATTCAAACAGACCATAACAGAATTTGACACAAGCTCCAGAAACTTTCAGAAAATACATTGGAGAATGAAATAGAATGTTAATTGTGGGGGAAAAAAATCCCAATTCCATCACTAACTGCACCATAGCTCTATATATGGAATACTTTTTTCAAACTTATAGATAACTATGTTTAGGAAATTTGATATGCAATCTCAACAAATGCAACTGAAATGAGAGATGAAATTGTTGAGTCATATGCCATAACAGTATCGGGCATGCTTCTGTATCAGCAGATGAGCAGACATCAAATGACAAATATAAATATATAAACAAAGTACCAATGACACTCACAAAAGCGAAAGATATAATTAATACCTGTCAACCCAGAAGCAGCATTCCAAATGAAGACATCATTTCATCTCTGCCATAAACTTCTCATACTCGGCATCGGCACCGTACATATTTTCAGATGGCGGAGCTGGTGGTGGACCTGGAGGAGGAACTGGGGAATTTGTGGCCCAAGGAGGGTTGCCCATGCTTGAATGGTCTGCTGTTGAGACAGATGCAGGAGGGGGCGGAGGAACCGCACTATAGTATGATGAGTATCCCATCGAGGATGTTGGATATGGAGGCTGCACATTTGACTGCATTGCAGGCATTGAGTTGCCGTACATATTTGATTGTTCAGATTGTACTCCAGGTGGGTAACTTTGTTGTGCTTCACTTGAGCTCACCGGCTGACTAGGAGCACCCGGGGGACCAGTATGCATAGGCGGAGGATATTGTACACCATATGGAGACATGGGTTGAGGTTGACCCGGGGGGGGAGGATACATAGTTGGGC